>MU106307.1:145163-156632 GCA_012274485.2 Sinapis alba | reverse complement strand
GCTGATATGATCAGCCTTATCCGTACTGAATCGAAGGATTTAACTCAACGAACCATGGACTCTCCAGACTGGTCCCATCAGTACATGAAAAATGACCCATACGTACCGATAGGCTGATACGATCAGCCATCCGTACTGCTTGGAAGGACCAAGGACTGTCTAAAATGGTCCATCAGGCCATGAAAAATCGACCCATACGTACAGATAGGCTGATATGATCAGCCTTATCCGTACTGAATGGAAGGATTTACCTCAAGGACCATGGACTGACTAGACTGGTCCGATCAGTACATGAAAAATGACCCATACGTACTGATAGGCAGATAGGATCATCCATCGGTACTGCCTGGATGTACCAAGGACTGTCCAAAGTAGTCATTCAAGCCATGAAAAATCGACCCACATGTACTGATAGGCTGATATGATCAGCCTTATCTATACTGAATGGAAGGATTTAACTCAACGGACCATGGACTGTCAAGACTGGCCCCATCAGTACATGAAAAATGAACAATACGTACTGATAGGCTGATACGATCAGCCATCCGTACTGCCTGGATGGACCAAGGACTGTCCAGACTGGTCCATCAGGCCATGAAAAATCGACCCACACGTACTGATAGGCTGATGATCAGCCTTATCCGTACTGAATGGAAGGATTTAACTCAAGGGACCATGGACTATCTAGACTAGTCCCATCAGTACATGAAAAATTACCCATACGTACTGATAGGCTGATAGGATCATCCATTCGTACTGCCTGGATGGACCGAGGACTATCCAGACTGGTCCATCAGGCCTTGAAAAATCAACTCATACAGACTTATCGGCTTATACGATCACCCATCCGTACTGCCTGGAAGGACCAAGGACTGTATAAACTTGTCCATCAGGCCATGAAAAATCGACCCATACGTACTGATAGGCTGATATGATCAGCCTTAACCATGAATGGATAGGCTGAATGGAAGGATTTAACTCAACAGACCATGGACCTTCCAGACTGATCCCAGTACATGAAAAATTACTCATACGTACTGATAGGATTATACGATCAGCCATCCGTACTGCCTGGAAGGACCAAGGACAGTCCAGAATGGTCCATCAGGCAATGAAAAATCGACCCATACATACTGATAGGCTGATATGATCAGCCTTAACCATGAAAGGATACGCTGAATGGAAGGATTTAACTCAACGGACCATGAACTGTCCAGACTGGTCTATTAGTACATGAAAAATGACCCATACGTACTGATAGGCTGATACGATCAGCCATCCGTACTGCCTGGATGTACCATGGACTGTCCAGACTGGTCCATTAGGCCATGAAAAATCGACCCACACGTACTGATAGGCTGATATGATCAGCCTTATCCGTACTGAATGAAAGGATTTACCTCAAGGACCATGGACTGTCTAGACTGGTCCCATCAGTACATGAAAAATGACCCATACGTACTAATAGGCAGATAGGATCATCCATCGGTACTGCCTGGATGTACCAAGGACTGTCCAGAGTAGTCATTCAAGCCATGAAAAATCGACCCACACGTACTGATAGGCTGATATGATCAGCCTTTTCTGTACTGAATGGAAGGATTTAACTCAACGGACCATGGACTGTCTAGAATGGTCCCATCAGTACATAAAAATGACACATACGTACTGATAGGCTGGTAGGATCATCCATTCATACTGCCTGGATAGACCGAGGACTGCCTAGACTGATCATTCAGGCCATGAAAAATCGACCCACACGTACTGAAAGGCTGATATATCAGCCTTATCCATACTGAATGGAAGGATTTAACTCAACGGACCATGGACTGTCCAGACTTGTCCCATCAGTACATGAAAAATGGACCATACGTACTGATAGGCTGATATGATCAGCCATCCTTACTGCCTGGATGGACCAAGGACTGTCCAGACTGGTCCATCAGGCCATGAAAAATTGACCCACACGTACTGATAGGCTTACATGATCAGTCTAATCTATACTGAATGGAAGGATTTAATTCAATGGACCATGGACTGTCCAGACTGGTCCGATTAGTACATGAAAATGACCCATACGTACTGATAGGCTGTTACGATCAGCCATCAGTACTGCCTGGAAGGACAAAGGACTGTCCAGACTGGTCCATCATGCCGTTAAAAATCGACCCATACGTACTGATAGGCTGATATGATCAGCCTTAACCAGGAAAGGATAGGCTGAATGGAAGGATTTAACTCAACGGACCATGGACTGTCCAGACTGGTCCCATCAGTACATGAAAAACTGACCCATACGTACTGATAGGCTGATACAATCAGCCATTCATACTGCCTAGATGGACCAAGGACTGCCGTGACTGGTCCATCAGGCCATGAAAAATCGACCCAGACGTACTGATAGGCTGATATGATCAGCCTTATCCGTACTGAATTGAAGGATTTAACTCAACAAACCATGGACTCTGCAGACTGCTCCCATCAGTACATGAAAAATGACCCATACGTACTGATAGGCTGATACGATCAGCCATTTGTACTGCTTGGAAGGACCAAGGACTGTCTAAAATGGTCCACCAGGCCATGAAAAATTGACCCATACGTACTGATAGGCTGATATGATCAGCCTTAACTGTACTGAATGGAAGGATTTAACTCAACATACCATGGACTGTCTAGACTGGTCCCATCAGTACATGAAAAATGACCCATACGTATTGATAGGCTGATAGGATCATCCATCTGTACTGCCTGGATGTACCAAGGACTGTCCAGACTTGTCCATCAGGCCATGAAAAATCGACCCACACGTACTGATAGCCTGATATGATCAGCCTTATCCGTACTGAATGGAAGGATATAACTCAACGGACCATGGACTGTCCGGACTGGTTCCATCAGTACATCATAAATGACCCAAACGTACTGATAGGCCGATACGATCAGCCATCCGTACTGCCTGGATGTACCAAGGACTGTACAGACTGGTCATTCAAGCCATGAAAAATCGACCCACACGTACTGATAGGCTGATATGATCAGCCTTATCCGTACTGAATGGAAGGATTTAACTCAACGGACCATGGACTGTCCAGACTGGTCCAATCAGTACATGAAAAATGACCCATACGTACTGATAGGCTGATAGGATCATCTATCCGCACTGTCTGGATAGACCAAGGACTGTCCAGACTGGTCCATCAGGCCATGAAAAATCAACTCATACAGACTGATAGGCTTATACGATCAGCCATCCGTACTTCTTGGAATGACCAAGGACTGTACAAACTTGTCCATCTGGCCATGAAAAATCGACCCACATGTACTGATAGGCTGATATGATCAGCCTTATCCGTACTGAATAGAAGGATTTAACTCAGCGGACCATGGACTATCAAGACATGTGCCATATGTACATGAAAATTACCCATACATACTGATAGGATGATACGATCAACCATCTGTACTGCCTGGAAGGACCAAGGACTGTCCAGACTGGTCCATCAGGCCATGAAAAATCGACCCATACGTACTGATAGGCTGATATGATCAGCCTTAACCATGAATGGATAGGCTGAATGGAAGGATTTAACTCAACGGACCATGGACTGTCCAGACTGATCCCATCAATACATGAAAAAATGACCCATACGTACTTATAGGCTGATACGATCAGCCATCCGTACTGCCTGGAAGGACCAAAGACTGTCCACAATGGTCCATCAGGACATGAAAAACCGACCTATACATACTGATAGGCTGATATGATCAGCCTTAAACGTACTGAATGGAAGGATTTAACTCAACGGACCATTGACAGTCCAGACTGATCCCAGTACAAGAAAAATTACTCATACATACAGATAGGATTATACGAGCAGCCATCCGTACTGCCTGGATATACCAAGGACTGCCCAGACTGGTCCATCAGGCCATGAAAAATCAACCCAGATGTACTGATAGGCTGATATGGTGAGCCTTATCCGTACTGAATGGAAGGATTTACCTCAACGGACCATGGACTGTCTAGACTGGTCCCATTAGTACATGAAAAATGACCCATACGTACTGATAAGCAGATAGGATCATCCATCGGTACTGCCTGGATGTACCAAGGACTGTCCAGACTAGTCATTCAAGCCATGAAAAATCGACCCACACGTACTGATAGGCTGATATGATCAGCCTTATCCGTACTGAATGGAAGGATTTAACTCAACGGACCATGGACTGTCCAGACTGGGCCAATCAGTACATGAAAAATGACCCATACGTATTGATAGGCTAATATGATCAGCCATCCGTACTGCCTGAAAGGACCAAGGACTGTCCAGACTAGTCCATCTGGCCATGAAAAATCTACCCACACGTACTGATAGGCTGAAATGATCAGCCTTATCCGTACTGAATGGAAGGATTTAACTCAACGGACCATGGACTGTCCAGACTGACACCATAAGTACATGCAAAATGAACCATACGTATTGATAGGATGATACGATTAGCCATCCGTACTACGTGGATGGACCAAGGACTGTCCAGACTGGTCCATCAGGCCATGAAAAATCGACCCACACGTACTGATAGGCTGATATGATCAGCCTTATCTGTACTGCATGGAAGGATTTAACTCAACGGACCATGGACTGTCTAGACTGGTCCCATTAGTACATAAAAATGACCCATACGTACTGATAGGCTGATAGGATCATCCATTCGTACTGCCTGGATGGACCTAGGACTGCCTAGACTGGTCATTCAGGCCCTGAAAAATTGACCCACACGTACTGAAAGGCTGATATATCAGCCTTATCCATACTTAATGGAAGGATTTAACTCAACGGACCATGGACTGTCTAGACTTGTCCCATCAGTACATGAAAAATGACCCACACGTACTACGTGGATGGACCAAGGACTGTCCAGACTGGTCCATCAGGCCATGAAAAATCGACCCACACGTACTGATAGGCTGATATGATCAGCCTTATCTGTACTGCATGGAAGGATTTAACTCAACGGACCATGGACTGTCTAGACTGGTCCCATTAGTACATGAAAAATGGACCATACGTACTGATAGGCTGATACGATCAGCCATCTGTACTGCCTGGATGGACCAAGGACTGTCCAGACTGGTCCATCATGCCATGAAAAATCGACCCAAACGTACTGATAGGCTTACATGATCAGCCTTATCTATACTGAATGGAAGGATTTAATTCAACGGACCATGGACTGTCCAGACTGGTCCGATTAGTACATTAAAATGACCCATACGTACTGATAGGCTGTTACGATCAGCCATCAGTACTGCCTGGAAGGACAAAGGACTATCTAGACTGGTTGATCATGCCATTAAAAATCGACCCATACGTACTGATAGGCTGATATAATCAGCCTTAACCAGGAAAGGATAGGCTGAATGGAAGGATTTAACTCAACGGACCATAGACTGTCCATACTGGTCCCATCAGTACATGAAAAACTGACCCATACGTACTGATAGGCTGATACAATCAGCCATCCGTACTGCTTGGATGGACCAAGGACTGTCCTGACTGGTCCATCAGGCCATGAAAAATCGACCCACACGTACTTATAGGCTGATATTATCAGCCTTATCCATACTGAATCGAAGGATTTAACTCAACAAACCATGGACTCTCCAGACTGGTCCCATCAGTACATGAAAAAGGACCCATACGTGCTGATAGGCTGATACGATCAGCCATTTGTACTGCTTGGAAGGACCAAGGACTGTCTAAAATGGTCCATCAGGCCATGAAATATTGACCCATACGAACTGATAGGCTGATATGATCAGCCTTAACTGTACTGAATGGAAGGATTTAACTCAACATACCATGGACTGTCCAGACTGGTCCCATTAGTACATGAAAAACTGACCCATACGTACTGATAGGCTGATACGATCAGCCATTTGTACTGCATGGAAGGACCAAGGACTGTCCATACAAGTCCATCTGGCCATGAAAAATCTATCCACACGTATTAATAGGCTGATATGATCAGCCTTATCCATACTGAATGGAAGGATTTAACTCAACGGACCATGGACTGTCTAGACTGGTCCCATCAGTACATCAAAAATGACCCATACGTATTGATAGGCTGATAGGATCATCCATACGTATTGCCTGGATGTACTAAGGACTGTCCAGAGTGGTCCATCAGGCCATGAAAAATCGACCCACACGTACTGATAGCCTGATATGATCGGCCTTATCCGTACTGAATGGAAGGATTTAACTCAACGGACCATGGACTGTCTAGACTGGTCCCATCAGTACATGAAAAATGACACATACGTACTGATAGGCTGATAGGATCATCTATCCGCACTGTCTGGATGGACCAGGGATTGTCAATACTGGTCCATCAGACCATGAAAAATCAACTCATACAGACTGATAGGCTTATACGATCAGCCATCTGTACTGCATGGAAGGATCAAGGACTGTACACTTGTCCATCTGGCCATGAAAAATCGACCCACACGTATTGATAGGCTGATATGATCAGCCTTATCCGTACTGAATGGAAGGATTTAACTCAACGGACCATGGACTGTCCAGACTGGTCCAATCAGTACATGAAAAATTACCCATACGTACTGATAGGCTAATATGATCATCCATCCGTACTGCCTGAAAGGACCAAGGACTGTCCAGACTGGTCCATCAGGCCATAAAAATCGACCCATACGTACTGATAGGCTGATATGATCAGCCTTAACCATGAATGGATAGGCTGAATGGAACGATTTAACTCAACGGACCATGGACTGTCCAGACTGGTCCCATCAATACAAGAAAAATGACCCATACTTACTAATAGGCTTATACGATCAGCCATCCGTACTGCATGGAAGGACCAAGGACTGTCCAGAATGGTCCATCAGGACATGAAAAACCGACCCATACATACTGATAGGCTGATATGATCAGCCTTAAATGTACTGAATGGAAGGATTTAACTCAATGGACCATGGACTGTCCAGACTGATCCCAGTACATGAAAAATTACTCATACGTACTGATAGGATTATATGATCAGCCATCCGTACTGCCTGGAAGGACCAAGGATTGTCCAGACTGGTCCATCAGGCAATGAAAAATTGACCCATACATACTGATAGGCTGATATGATCTGCCTTAATCATGAAAGGATACGCTGAATGGAAGGATTTAACTCAACGGACCATGGACTGTCCAGACTGGTCTATTAGTACCTGAAAAATGACCCATACGTACTGATAGGCTGATACGATCAGCCATCCGTACTGCTTGGATGTACCAAGGACTGTCCAGACTGGTCCATCAGGCCATGAAAAATCGACCCACACGTACTGATAGGCTGATATGATCAGCCTTATCCGTACTGAATGGAAGGATATAACTCAACGGACCATGGACTGTCCGGACTGGTTCCATCAGTACATCATAAATGACCCAAACGTACTGATAGGCCGATACGATCAGCCATCCGTACTGCCTGGATGTACCAAGGACTGTCCAGACCTGTCCATCAGGCCATGAAAAATCGACCCATACATACTGATAGGCTGATATGATCAACCTTATCGTACAGTTTGGAAGGATTTAACTCAACTGACCACGGACTGTCAAGACTGGTCCCATCTGTACATGAAAATTTACCCATAAGTACTGATAGGATGATACGATCAGCCATCTTTACTGTCTGGAAGGACCAAGGACTGTTCATACTTGTCCATCAGGCCATGAAAAATCGACCCATACGTACTGATAGGCTGATATGATCAGCCTTAACCATGAAAGGATAGGCTGAATGGAAGGATTTAACTCAACAGACCATGGACTGTCCAGACTGGTCCCATCAGTACATGAAAAATGAACCATTTGTACTGATAGGCTGATACGATCAGCCATCCGTACTGCCTGTATGGACCAAGGACTGTCCAGAATGGTCCATCAAGCCATGGAAAATTGACCCACATGTACTGATAAGCTGATATGACCAGCCTTATTCGTACTGAATGGAAGGATTTAAGTCAACGGACCATGGAATGTCCAGACTGGTCAAATCAGTACATGAAAAATGACCCATACGTACTGATAGGCTAATATGATCAGCCATCCGTACTGCCTGAAAGGACCAAGGACTGCCCAGAGTGGTCCATCAGGCCATGAAAAATCGACCCATACGTATTGCTAGGCTGATAAGATAAGCCTTATCCGTACTGAATGGAAGGATTTAACTCAACGAACAATGGACTGTTCAGACTAGTCCTATCAGTACATAAAAAATGACCCATACGTACTGATAGGCTGATAGGATAATCTATCCGCACTGCCTGGATGGAACAAGGACTGTCCAGATTGGTCTATCAGGCCATAAAAAATCAACCCATACAGACTGATAGGCTTATACGATCAGCCATTTGTACTGCCTGGAAGGACCAAGGACTGTCCAAACTTGTCCATCTGGCCATGAAAAATCGACCCACATATACTGATAGGCTGATATGATCAGCCTTATCCATACTGAATGGAAGGATTTAACTCAACGGACCTTGGACTGTCAAGACTGGTCCCATCTGTACATGAAAATTTACCCATACGTACTGATAGGATGATATGATCAACCATTTGTACTGCCTGGAAGGACCAAGGACTGTTTAGACTTGTCCATCAGGCCATGAAAAATTGACCCATACGTACTGATAGGCTGATATGATCAGCCTTAACCATGAAAGGATAGACTGAATGGAAGGATTTAACTCAACAGACCATGGAATGTCCAGACTGGTCTCATCAGTACATGAAAAATGAACCATATGTACAAATAGGCTGATACGATCAGCCATCCGTACTGCATGTATGGACCAAGGGCTGTCAATACTGGTCCATCAAGCCATGAAAAATCGACCCACACGTACTGATAGGCTGATATGATCAGCCTTATCCGTACTGAATGGAAGGATTTAACTCAACGGACCATGGACTGTCTAGACTGGTCCCATCAGTACATGAAAAATGACCCATACGTACTAATAGGCAGATAGGATCATCCATCCTTACTGCATGGATGTACCAAGGACTGTCCAGACTGGTCATTCAAGCCATGAAAAATCGACCCACACGTATTGATAGGCTGATATGATCAGCCTTATCCGTACTGAATGGAAGGATTTAACTCAACGGACCATGGACTGTCCAGACTGGTCCAATCAGTACATGAAAAATTACCCATACGTACTGATAGGCTAATATGATCATCCATCCGTACTGCATGAAAGGACCAAGGACTGTCCAGAGTGGTCCATCAGGCCATGAAAAATCGACCCATAGGTGTTGATAGGCTGATAAGATAAGCCTTATCCGTACTGAATGGAAGGATTTAACTCAACGGACAATGGACTGTCCAGACTGGTCCAATCAGTACATGAAAAATGACCCATACGTACTGATAGGCTGATAGGATAATCTATCCGCACTGCCTGGATGGACCAAGGACTGTCCAGATTTTTCTATCAGGCCATAAGAAAATCAACCCATACAGACTGATAGGCTTATACGATCAGCCATCCGTACTGCCTGGAAGGACCAAGTACTGTCCAAACTTGTCCATCTGGACATGAAAAATCAACCCACATATACTGATAGGCTGATATGATCTGCCTTATCCGTACTGTTTGGAAGGATTTAACTCAACTGACCATGGACTTTCAAGACTGGTCCCATCTGTACATGAAAATTTACCCATATGTACTGATAGGATGATACGATCAGCCATCTTTACTGCCTGGAAGGACCAAGGACTGTTCATACTTGTCCATCAGGCCATGAAAAATCGACCCATACGTAATGATAGGCTGATATGATCATCCTTAAGCATGAAAGGATAGGCTGAATGGAAGGATTTAACTCAACAGACCATGGACTTTCCAGACTGGTCCCATCAGTACATGAAAAATGAACCATATGTACTGATAGGCTGATACGATCAGTCATCCGTACTGCCTTTATGGACCAAGGACTGTCCAGACTGGTCCATCAGGCCATGAAAAATCGACCCACACGTACTGATAGGCTGATATAATCAGCCTTATCCGTACTGAATGGAAGGATTTACCTCAACGGACCATGGACTGTCTAGACTGGTCCCATCAGTACATGAAAAATGACCCATACGTACTGATAGGCAGATAGGATCATCCATCCGTACTGCCTGGATGTACCAAAGACTGTCCAGACTGGTCATTCAAGCAATGAAAAATTGACCCACACGTACTGATAGGCTGATATGATCAGCCTTATCTGTACTGAATGGAAGGATTTAACTCAACGGACCATGGACTGTCCAGACTGGTCCAATCAGTACATGAAAAATGACCCATACGTACTGATAGGCTAATATGATCAGCCATCCGTACTGCCTGAAAAGACCAAGGACTGTCCAGAGTGGTCCATCAGGCCATGAAAAATCAACCCATACGTATTGATAGGCTGATAAGATAAGCCTTTTATGTACTGATTGGAAGGATTTAACTCAACGGACAATGGACTGTCCAGACTGGTCCAATCAGTACATGAAAAATGACCCATACGTACTGATAGGCTGATAGGATAATCTATCCGCACTGCCTGGATGGACCAAGGACTGTCCAGATTGGTCCATTAAGCCATAAAAAATCAACCCATACAGACTGATAGGCTTATACGATCAGCCATCCGTACTGCCTGGAAGGACCAAGGACTGTCCAAACTTGTCCATCTGGCCATGAAAAATCGACCCACATATACTGATAGGCTGATATGATAAGCCTTATCCGTACTGTTTGGAAGGATATAACTCAACGGACCATGGACTGTCAAGACTGGTCCCATATGTACATGAAAATTTACCCATATGTACTGATAGGATGATACGATCAGCCATTTATACTGCCTGGAAGGACCAAGGACTGTTCAGACTTGTCCATCAGGCCATGAAAAATCGACCCATATGTACTGATAGGCTGATATGATCAGCCTTAACCATGAAAGGATAGGCTGAATGGAAGGATTTAACTGAACAGACCATGGACTGTCCAGACTGGTCCCATCAATACATGAAAAATGAACCATATGTACTGATAGGCTGATAAGATCAGCCATCCGTACTACCTGTATGGACCAAGGACTGTCTAGACTGGTCCATCAGGCCATGAATCGACCCACACGTATTGATAGGCTGATATGATCATCCTTATCCGTACTGAATGGAAGGATTTACCTCAACGGACCTTGGACTGTCTAGACTGGTCCCATCAGTACATGAAAAATGACCCATACGTACTGATAGGCAGATAGGATCATCCATCCGTACTGCCTGGATGTACCAAGGACTGTCCAGACTGGTCATTGAAGCCATGAAAAATTGACCCACACGTACTGATAGGCTGATATGATCAGCCTTATC
>MU106307.1:111680-139627 GCA_012274485.2 Sinapis alba | reverse complement strand
GACCCATAAATACTGATAGGCTGATATGATCAGCCTTATCCATACTGAATGGGAGGATTTAACCCAACGGACCATGGACTGTCCAGACTTGTCCCATCAGTACATGAAAAATAACCCATACGTACTGATAGGCGGATACGATCCGCCATCCGTACTTCCTGGAAGGACCAAGGACTGTCCAGACAAGTCTATCTGGCCATGACAAATCAACCCACGCGTACTGATAGGCTTATATGATCAGCCTTATCCGTACTGAATGGAAGGATTTAACTCAACGGACCATGGACTCTCCAGACTGGTCCCATCAGTACCTGAAAAATGACCCATACGTACTTATAGGCTGATACAATTAGCCATCCGTACTGCCCGGATAGACCAAGGACTGTCCAGACTTGTCCATCAGGCCATGAAAAATTGACCCACACGTACTGATAGGCTGATATGATCAGCCTTATCCGACTGAATGGAAGGATTTAATTCAATGGACAAAGGACTGTACGGAGTGGTCCCATTAGTACATGAATAATGACCCATACGTACTGATTGGCTGATACGATCTGCCATCCTTGCTGCCAAGAAGGACCAAGGACTGTCCAGAGTGGTCCATCAGCCATGAAAAATCAACCCATACGTACCGATAGCCCGACATGATCAGCTTTAACCATGAAAGGATAGGCTGAATGGAAGGATTTAACTCAACGGACCATGGACTCTCCAGACTGGTCCCATCAATACATGAAAAATGACCCATACGTACTGATAGACTGATACGATCAGCCATCCGTACTGCCTGGATGGACAAGGGACTGTCCAGACTGGTCCATCAGGCCATGAAAAATTGACCCACACATATTGATATGCTATTATGATAAGCCTTATCCAACTGAATGGAAGGATTTAATTAAATGGACAATGGACTGTCTGGACTGGTCCCATTAGTACATAAATAATGACCCATACATACTGATAGGCTGATACGATCACCCATCCGTACTGCCTGGAAGGACCAGTGATTGTCCAGACTTGTCCATCTGACCATGAAAAATCAAACTGTAAGTATTAATAGGCTTCTATGATCAGCCTTGTCCATACTGAATGGAAGGATTTAATTCAACGGACAATGGACTGTCTGGACTGGTCCCATTAATACATGAAAAATGACCCATACGTACTGATAGGCTGATACGATCATCCATCTGTACTGCCTGGAAGGACCAAGGACTGTCTAGACTGGTACATCAGGCCATGAAAAATCGACCCATACGTACTGATAGGCTGATATAATCAGCTTTAACCGTACTGAATGGAAGGATTTAAATCAACATACCATGGACTGTCCAGACTGGTCCCATCAGTACATGAAAAACTGACCCATACATACTTATAGGCTGATACAATCAGCCATCCGGACTGCCTGGAAGGACCAATGACTGTCCAAACTGGTCATTCAGGCCATAAAAAATTGATCCACACGTACTGATAGGCTGATATGATCAGCCTTATCCATACTGAATGGAAGTATTTAACTTAACGGACCATGGACTGTCTAGACTGGTCCCATCAATACATGAAAAATGACCCATACATACTGGTAGGCTGATACAATCAGCCATCCGTACTGCCTGGAAGGACCAAAGATTGTCTAGGCTAGTCCAACTGGCCACGAAAAATCTACCCGCATGTATTGATAGGCTGATATGATCAGCCTTACCGGTACTGAAAGGAAAGATTTAACGCAACGGACCATGGACTGTCCAGACTGGCCCCATCAGTACTTGAAAAACGAACCATACGTATTGATAGGCTGATACGATCAGCCATCCGTACTGCCTGGATGGACCAAGGACTGTCCAGACTGGTCCATCAGGCCATGAAAATTTGACCCACACGTACTGATAGGCTGATATGAACAGCCTTATCTGTACTGAATGAAAGAATTTAACTCAATGGACCATGGACTGTCTAGACTGGTCCCATCAGTACATGAAAAATGACCCATACGTACTGATAGGCTAATACAATCAGCCATCCGTATTGCCTCGAAGGACCAAGGACTGTTCAGACTAGTCCATCTGGCCATGAAAAATCTACCCACACATATTGATAGGCTGATATGATAAGCCTTATCTGTACTGAATGGAAAGATTTAACTCTTCGGACCGTGGACTGTCCAGACTGGCCCCATCAGTACATGAAAAATGAACCATACGTACTTATAGGCTGATAAGATCAGCCATCTGTACTGCCTGGCTGGACCAAAGACTTTCCAGACTGGTCCATCAGGCCATGAAAAGTCGATCCACACGTACTGATAGGATGATATGATCAGCCTTATCCATACTGAATGGAAGGATTTAACTTAACGGACCATGGATTGTCTAGACTTGTCCCATCAGTACATGAAAAATGACCCATACGTATTGATAGGCTGATAGGATCATCAATCCGTACTGCTTGGATGTACAAAGGACTGTCCAGACTGGTCATTCAAGTCATGAAAATCGACTCACACGTACTGATAGGCTGATATGATCAGCCTTATCCGTACTGAATGGAAGGATATAACTCAACGGACCATGGACTGTCCAGACTGGTCCAATCAGTACATGAAAAATAAACCATACGTACTGATAGGCTAATGCGATCAGCCATCCGTACTGCCTTAATGGACCAAGGAGTGTCCGAACTGGTCATTCAAGCCATTAAAAATCGACCCGCACGTACTGATAGGCTGATATATCTGCCTTGTCCGTATTGAATGGAAGGATTTAACTCAACGGACCATGGACTGTCCAGACTGGTCCCATCAGAACATGAAAAATGACCCATACATACTGATAGGCTAAAATTATCAGCCATCCGTACTGCCTGAAAGGACCAAGGACGGTCCAGACTGGTCCACAAGGCCATGAAAAATCGACCCATACATACTGATAGGCCGGTAAGATAAGCCTTATCCGTACTGAATGGAAGGATTTAAGTCAACGGACCATGGACTGTCAAGACTGGTCTAATCAGTACATGAAAAATGACCCATACGTATTGATAGGCTGATAGGATCATCTATCCGCAATGCCTGGATGGACCAAGGATTGTCCAGACTGGTCCATCAAGCCATGAAAAATCAACCCATAAAGACTAATAGGCTTAGACGATCAGCCATCCGAACTGCCTGGAAGGACCATACTGAATGGAAGGATTTAACTAAACGGACCATGGACGATCTAGACTGGTCCCATCAGTACATGAAAAATGACCCATACATACTGATAGGCTGATACGATCAGCCATCCGTACTGCCTGGAAGGACCAATGACTGTCTAGACTAGTCCATCTGGCCACGAAAAATCTACCCACATGTATTGATAGGCTGATATGATCAGCCTTACCGGTATTGAAAGGAAGGATTTAACTCAACGGACCATGGACTGTCCAGACTGGCCCCATCAGTACCTGAAAAACGAACCATACGTACTGATAGGCTGATACGATCAGCAATCCGTACTGCCTGGATGGACCAAGGACTGTCCAGACTGGTCCATCAGGCCATGAAAAATTGACCCACACGTACTGATAGGCTGATATGATCAGCCTTATCCGTACTAAATGGAAGGATTTAACTCAACGGACCATGAACTGTCTAGAGTGGTCCCATCAGTACATGAAAAATGACCCATACGTACTGATAGGCTGATACGATCAACCATCCGTACTGCCTGGAAGGACCAAGGACTGTCTAGACTGGTACATCAGGCCATAAAAAATCGACCCATACGTACTGATAGGCTGATATAATCAGCCTTAACCGTACTCAATTAAAGGATTTAACTCAACATACCATGGACTGTCCAGACTGGTCCCATCAGTACATGAAAAATGACCCATACATACTGATAGGCTGATACGATCAGCCATTCGTACTGCCTGGAAGGTCCAATGACCGTCCAGACTAGTCCATCTGGCCACGAAAAAATCTACCCACATGTACTGATAGGTTGATATGATCAGCCTTACCGGTACTGAAAGGAAGGATTTAACTCAACGGACCATGGACTGTCTAGACTGGCCCCATCAGTACCTGAAAAACGAACCATACGTACTTATAGGCTGATACGATCAGCCATACGGACTGCCTGGAAGGACCAGGACTGTCCAGACTGGTCATTCAGCCTATGAAAAATCGACCCACACGCACTGATAGGCTGATATGATCAGCCTTATCCATACTGAATGGATGGATTTAACTCAACGGACCATGGACTGTCTAGACTGGTCCCATCAGTACATGAAAAATGATCCATACGTACTGATAGGCTAATACGATCAGCCATCCGTACTGTCTGGAAGGACCAAGGACTGTCCAGACTAGTCCATCTGGCCATGAAAAATCTACCCACACGTATGATCAGCCTTATCCGTACTGAATGGAAGGATTTAACTCAACGGACCATGGACTGTCCAGATTGGCCCCATCAGTACATGAAAAATGAACCATACGTATTGATAGGCTGATAAGATCAGCCATCTGTACTGCCTGGATGGACCAAAGACTGTCCAGACTGGTCCATCAGGCATGAAAAGTCGACCCACACGTACTGATAGGCTGATATGATCAGCCTTATCCGTACTGAATGGAAGGATTTAACTCAACGGACCATGGACTGTCAAGACTGGTCCTATCTATACATGAAAAATTACCCATACGTACTGATAGGATGATACGATCAGCCATTTGTACTGCCTGGAAGGACCAAGGACTGTCCAGACTGGTCCATCAGGCCATGAAAAATCGACACATACGTACTGATAGGCTGATATGATCAGCGTTAACCATGAAAGGATAGGCCGAATTGAAGGATTTATCTCAACGGACCATGGACTGTCCCGGCTGGTCCCATCTGTACATGAAAAATTACCCATAAGTACTGTTAAGATGATACGATCAGCAATCCGTACTGCCTGGAAGGACCAAGGACTGTCCAGACTGGTCGTTCAGGCCATAAAAATCGACACACACGTACTGATAGGCTGATATGATCAGCCTTATCCATACTAAATGGAAGGATTTAACTCAACTGACCATGGACTGTCCAGACTGGTCCCATCAATACATGAAAAATGACCCATACGTACTGATAGGCTAATACGATCAGCCATCCGTACTGCCTGGAAGGACCAAGGACTGTCCAGACTAGTCCATCTAGCCATGAAAAATCAACCCACACATACGGATAGGCTGATATAATCAGCCTTATCCGTACTAAATGGAAGGATTTAACTCAACGGATCATGGACTCTCCAGACTGGTCCCATCAGTACATGAAAAATGACCCATACGTACTGATAGGCTGATATGATCAGCCATCCGTACTGCCTGGCTGGACCAAGGACTGTCCAGACTGGTCCATGAGGCCATGAAAAATTGACCCACACATACTGATAGGCTATTATGATCAGCCTTATCCGACTGAATGAAAGGATTTAATTCAATGGACAATGGACTGTCCGGACTGGTCCCATTAGTATATGAATAATGACCCATACGTACAGATAGGCTGATACGATCAGCCTTCCGTACTGCCTGGAAGGACCAATGATTGTCCAGACTTGTCCATCAGACCATGAAATATCGACCTGCAAGTATTAATAGGTTTCTATGAACATCCATATCCATACTGAATGGAAGGATTTAATTCAACGGACAATGGACAGTCCGGACTGGTCCCATTAGTACATGAAAAATGACCCATACGTACTGATAGGCTGATAGGATCAGCCATCCGTACTGCCTGGAAGGACCAAGCACTGTCCAGACTGGTCCATTAGGCCATGAAAAATTGACCCACACGTACTGATAGGCTATTATGATCAGCCTTATCCGACTGAATGAAAGGATTTAATTCAATGGACAATGGACTGTCCGGACTGGTCCCATTAGTACATGAATAATGACCAATACGTACAGATAGGCTGATACGATCAGCCATCCGTACTGCCTGGAAGGACCAATGATTTTCCAAACTTGTCCATCATACCATGAAAAATCGACTTGTAAGTATTAATAGGTTTCTATGATCAGCCTTATCCATACTGAATTTAAGGATTTAATTCAACAGACAATGGACTGTCCGGAGTGGTCCCATTAGTACATGAAAAATCGACCCATACGTACTGATAGGCTGATATAATCAGCTTTAACCGTACTCAATGAAAGGATTTAACTCAACATACCATGGACTGTCCAGACTGGTCCCATCAGTACATGAAAAACTGACCCATACGTACTGATAGGCTGATACAATAAGCCATCCGGACTGCATGGAAGGACCAAGGACTGTCCAGACTGGTCATTCAGGCCATGAAAAATCGACCCACACGTACTGATAGGCTGATATGATCAGCCTTGTCCATACTGAATGGGAGGATTTAACTCAACGGACCATGGACTGTCCAGACTGGCCCCATCAGTACATGAAAAATGAACCATACGTACTGATAGGCTGATACGATCAGCCATCTGTACTGCCTGGATGAACCAAAGACTGTCCAGACTGGTCCATTAGGCCATGAAAAGTCGACCCACACGTACTGATAGGCTGATATGATCAGCCTTATCCGTACTGAAAGGAAGGATTTAACTCAACGGACCATGGACTGTCTAGACTTGTCTCATCAGTACATGAAAAATGACCCATACGTATGATAGGCTGATAGGATCATCCAACCGTATTGCCTGGATGTACCAAGGACTGTTTAGACTAGTCATTCAAGCCATGAAAAATCGACTCACACGTACTGATAGGCTGATATGATCAGCCTTATCCGTACTGAATGGAAGGATATAACTCAACGGACCATGGACTGTCCAGACTGGTCTAATCAGTACATGATAGGCTGATACGATAAGCCATCCATACTGCCTGGATGGAGCAAGGACGGTCAAGACTTGTCCATTAGGCCATGAAAAATCGACCCACACGTACTGATAGGCTGATATGATCAGCCTTATCCGTACTGAATGGAAGGATTAAACTCAACGGATCATGGACTGTCCAGACTGGTCTCATCAGTACATGAAAAACTGACCCATACGTACTTATAGGCTGATACAATCAGCCTTCCGTAATGCCTGGAAGGACCAAGGACTGTCAAGACTGGTCATTCAGGCCATGAAAAATTGACCCACACGTACTGATAAGCTGATATGATCAGCCTTATCCATACTGAATGGAAGGATTTAACTCAACGGACCATGGACTGTCCAAACTGATCCAATCAATACATGAAAAATGACCCATACGTATTGATAGGCTGATGAGATCAGCCATCCGTACTGCCTGGAAGGACCAAGGACTGTCCAGACTGGTCCATCAGGCCATGAAAAATTGACCCATACGTACTGATAGGCTGATATGATCAGCCTTAACCGTACTGAATGGAAGGATATAACTCAACATACCATGGACTGTCCAAACTGGTCCCATCAGTACATGAAAAACTGACCCATACGTACTGATAGGCTGATACAATCAGCCTTCCGTACTGTCTGGAAGGACCAAAGACTGTCCAGACTGGTCATTCAGGCCATGAAAAATCGACCCACAAGTACTGATAGGCTGATATGATCAGCCTTATCCATACTGAATGGAAGGATTTAACTCAACGGACCATGGACTCTATAGACTGGTCCCATCAGTACATGAAAAACTGACCCATACGTACTTATAGGCTGATACGATCAGCCGTCCGTTCTGCCTGGAAGGACCAAGGACTTTCGAGACTGGTCATTCAGGCCATGAAAAATCGACCCACACGTACTGATAGGCTGATATGATCAGCCTTATCTGTACTGAATGGAGGGATTTAACTCAACGGACCATCGACTATCCAGACTGGTCCCATCAGTACATGAAAAATGACCCATACGTACTGATAGGCTGATACGATCAGCCATCCGTACTGCCTAGATGGACCAAGGACTGTCCAGACTGGTCCACCAGGCCATGAAAATCAATCAACACGTACTTATAGGCTGATAAGATCAGCTTTATCCGTACTGAATGGAAAGATTTAACACAACAGACCATGGACTGTCCAGACTAATCCCATCAGTACCTAAAAAATGACCCATACGTACTGATAGAATGATACGATCATCCATCCGTAATGCCTAGGTGGACCAAGGAATGTCCATACTGGTCCATCAGGCGATAAAAAATTGACCCACACAAACAGATAGGCCGATACAAACAGCCATCCGTACAGCCAGGGAAGACCAAGGACTATCCAGACTTGTCATTCTGGCCATGAAAAATCGACCTTTAAGTATTGATAGGCTTATATGATCCTTATCCATACTGAATGAAAAGATTTAATGCAATGGACCATGGACTGTCCGGACTGGTCCCATCAGTACATGTAAAATGACACATACATACTGATAGGCTGTTACGATCAGCCATCAGTACTGCTAGGAAGGACCAAGGACTGTCAAGACTGGTCCATCATGCCATTTAAAATCGACCCATACATACTGATAGGCTGATATGATCATCCTTAACCAAGATAGGAAAGGCTGAATGGAAGGATTTAACTCAACGGACCATGGACTGTCAGACTGGTCCCATCAGTACACTAAAAACTGACCCATACATACTGATAGGCTGATACAATCAACCATCTGTACTGCCTGGATGGAAAAAGGACTGTCCTGACTGGTCCATCAGGCCATGAAAAATCGACCCATACGTACTGATAGGCTGATATGATCAGCCTTAACCGTGAAAGGATATGCTGAATGGAAGGATTTAACTCAACGGACCACGGACTCCATAGACTAGTCCCATCAATACATGAAAAATGACCCATATGTACTGATAGGCTGATATGATAAGCCATCCGTACTGCCTGGAAGGACCAAGGACTGTCCAGACTGGTCCATCAGGCCATGAAAAATCGACCCATAGGTACTGATAGCCTTATATGATTAGCCTTAACCATACTGAATGGAAGGCTTTAACTCAACATACCATGGACTGTCAAGACTGGTCCCATCAGTACATGAAAAACTGACCCATACGTACTGATAGGCTGATACAATCAGCCTTCCGTACTGCATGGAAGGACCAAGGACTGTCCAGACTGGTCCATGAGGCCATGAAAAATTGACCCACACATACTGATAGGCTATTATGATCAGCCTTATCCGTACTGAATGGAAGGATATAACTCAACGGACCATGGACTTTCCAGACTGGTCTAATCAGTACATGATAGGCTGATACGATAAGCCATCCATACTGCCTGGATGGAGCAAGGACGGTCAAGACTTGTCCATTAGGCCATGAAAAATCGACCCACACGTACTGATAGGCTGATATGATCAGCCTTATCCGTACTGAATGGAAGGATTAAACTCAACGGATCATGGACTGTCCAGACTGGTCCCATCAGTACATGAAAAACTGACCCATACGTACTTATAGGCTGATACAATCAGCCTTCCGTAATGCCTGGAAGGACCAAGGACTGTCAAGACTGGTCATTCAGGCCATGAAAAATTGACCCACACGTACTGATAGGCTGATATGATCAGCCTTATCCATACTGAATGGAAGGATTTAACTCAACGGACCATGGACTGTCCAAACTGATCCAATCAATACATGAAAAATGACCCATACGTATTGATAGGCTGATGAGATCAGCCATCCGTACTGCCTGGAAGGACCAAGGACTGTCCAGACTGGTCCATCAGGCCATGAAAAAATTGACCAATACGTACTTATAGGCTGATATGATCAGCCTTAACCGTGAAAGGATATGCTGAATGGAAGGATTTAACTCAACGGACCATGGACTCTATAGACTAGTACCATCAATACATGAAAAATGACCCATATGTACTGATAGGCTGATATGATAAGCCATCCGTACTGCCTGGAAGGACCAAGGACTGTCCAGACTGGTCCATCAGGCCATGAAAAATCGACCCATAGGTACTGATAGCCTTATATGATTAGCCTTAACCGTACTGAATGGAAGGCTTTAACTCAACATACCATGGACTGTCAAGACTGGTCCCATCAGTACATGAAAAACTGACCCATACGTACTGATAGGCTGATACAATCAGCCTTCCGTACTGCCTAGAAGGACCAAGGACTGTCCAGACTTGTCATCCAGGCCATGAAAAAATCGACCCACACGTACTGATAGGTTGATGTTATCAGCCTTATCCATACTGAATGGAAGGATTTAACTCAACAGACCATGGACTGCCATACTAGTCCCGTCAGTACTTAGAAAATGACCCATACGTACTGATAGGCCGATCAGCCATCCGTACTGCCTGGAAGGAGCAAGACTGTCCAGACTAGTCCATGTGGCCATGAAAATCTACCCACACGTACTGATAGGCTGATATGATCAGCCTTATCCGTACTGAATGGAAGGATTTAAGTCAACGGACAATGGACTGTTCAGACTGGCCCCATCAGTACATGAAAAATGAAACATACGTACTGATAGGCTGATACGATCAGCCATCCGTACCTCCTGGATTGACCAAGGACTGTCCAAACTGGTCCATCAGGCCATGAAAAATCGACCCACGCGTATTGATAGGCTGATATGATCTGTAAGACCTGAACCCGGCCTTCTAGGCCGCGGTCGATGCCTCACGTCGCTCGGTCCACAAATTGACCGAACCTCTCAATTTTTCAACCCTTCTTTTATAGTTTGCCCTTAAGGCGAGGGTTTACTTAGTTCTTAGCTAAAGACTACCTTAGTCATTTCCTAACTTAGATCATTACTAACAATTCGCAGCGGAATAATTTTATCTAACCCAATCAAGTACTTGTCTGGTCTGATCGTCTAAGACATGGTCAGTTCACTTGTCCACCATTTCACTCTATAGACCGATCCTTGACACGGTTCAAGTCATACTAATCAGATGTTCCATTCACCTAACCATTCTACCAGCATCTTAGCAATTTACTAATTTATCCAAGTATTTGCTAGATCATACCTTTGCCACATCCACGGAGCTTGTTAGCTCATCGGACCCAGCTGACATAGCTGTTTACCTAGCTCATCCAGCTAGCTGAGCTGAACCACTTCACTTGAGGTTCCATTACTCTTTTCCAGCTGACCGAGCTGCGAGGTAGCTTTTCCCAGATCCCTGTCTACTCATACAGCTCTCTTATACCTGCATAAACCCTTCCCCTTGGTACTTAGTCATTCAGACAACCATCCCCGCAGACCAAGTACCTTTGGGAAGTCTTCAGCTACAAAAACGACCTCAAGCAAACATGCTCCAAATATTAATTAAAATCCATGATAATTCATTATAGATCTCGGCCATGATCAGTCCGGCCAAGGGCAAGTACTATGTTCCTGAACCAGCCAAGGCCTTGGTTCAGTGCCTCCATGTCTTAGGAGTACGCTCCCCTGGAGTCAAGTCCTCTCATGGACTAATAATGCCCATCAGATCCCAACTCAATCAACCATTCACCCCACATGACTCAGAACTGATGAGTCTTCACACTTACCTAACCGGCCATGGAACTATGTCCCAATGGAACCGATTAATCTTGCTCTTACCACCGGTGCATCCTTTGATAAATCAGATCAGACACCTTGATCCATCATCTATGGATCAGGTCGTCTATCCTTACCCATGAGCAGATAACACACGGCCTTCCTTGTATAAACAAACCGGCTCCATACTTGTGGTCCATGCCCACAAGTACTAGTCCATTTGGCCATGAAAAATCTACCCACACGTACTGATAGGCTGATATGATAAGCCTTATCCGTACTGAATGGAAGGATTTAACCCAACGGACCATGGACTGTCCAGACTGGCCCCATCAGTACATGAAAAATGAAACATACGTACTGATAGGCTGATACGATCAGCCGTCCGTACTGCCTGGATAGACCAAGGACTGTCCAAACTGGTCCATCAGACCATGAAAAATCGACCCACACGTACTGATAGGCTGATATGATTAGCCTTATCCATACTGAATGGAAGGATTTAACTCAACGGACCATGGACTGTCTAGACTGGTCCCATCAGTACAAGAATAATGACCCATACGTACTGATAGGCTGATAGGATCAGCCATCCGTACAGCTTGGAAGGAACAAGGACTGTACAAACTAGTCCATCAGGCCATGAAAAATCGACCCATACGTACAGTTAGGCTGATATGATCAGCCTTAACCGTACAGAATGGAAGGATTTAACTTAACATACCATGGACTGTCCAGACTGGTCCCATCAGTACATGAAAAACTGACCCATACGTACTGATAGGCTGATACAATCAGCCTTCCGTACTGCCTGGAAGGACCAAGGACTTTCCAGACTGGTCATTCAGGCGATGAAAAATCGACCCACACGTACTGATAGGCTGATATGATCAGCCTTATCCATACTGAATGGAAGGATTTCACTCAACATACCATGGACTGTCCAGACTGGTCCCATCAGTACATGAAAAACTGACCCATACGTACTGATAGGCTGATACGATCAGCCATCCGTACTACCTGGATGTACAAGGATTGTCGAGACTTGTCCATCAGGCCATGAAAAATCGACCCACACGTACTGATAGTCTGATATGATCAGCCTTATCCGTACTTAATGGAAGGATTTAACTCAACGAACCATGGACTGTCCAGACTGTTCCCATCATTACATGAAAAATGACCCATACGTACTGAAAGGCTGATACGATCAGCCATCCGTACTGCCTGGAAGGACCAAGGACTGTCCAGACAGGTCCATCAGGCCATGAAAAGTCGACCCATACGTACTGATAGGCTGATATGATCAGGCTTAACCATATTGAATGGAAGGATTTAACTCAACATACCATTGACTGTCCAGACTGGTCCAATCTGTACATGAAAAACTGACCCATACGTACTGATAGGCTGATATAATCAGCCTTCTGTACTGCCTGGAAGGACCAAGGACTGTCAAGACTGGTCATTCAGGCCAAGAAAAATCGACCCACAAGTACTGATAGGCTGATATGATCAGCCTTATCCATACTGAATGGAATGATTTAACTCAACGGACCATGGACTATCCAGACTGGTCCCATCAGTACATGGAAAATGACCCATACGTACTAATAGGCTGATATGACCAGACATCCGTACTGCCTGGAAGGACCAAGACTGTCCAGACTAGTCCATCTGGCCATGAAAAATCTACCCACCCGTACTGATAAGCTGATATGATCAGCCTTATCTGTACTGAATGGAAGGATTTAAGTCAACGGACCATGGACTGTCCACACTGGCCCCATCAGTACATGAAAAATGAAACATACGTACTGATAGGCTGATACAATCAGCCATCCGTACTTCCTGGATTGACCAAGGACGGTCCAAACTGGTCCATCAGGCCATGAAAAATCGACCCACACGTACTGATAGGCTGATATGATCTGTAAGACCCGAACCCGACCTTCTAGGCCGCGGTCGATGCCTCACGTCGCTCGGTCCACACACTGACCGAACCTCTCAATTTTTCAACCCTTCTTTTATAGTTTGCCCTTAAGGCGAGGGTGTACTTAGTTCTTAGCTAAAGACTACCTTAGTCATTTCCTAACTTAGATCATTACTAACAATTCGCAGCGGAATAATCTTATCTAACCAATCAAGTATTTGTCCGGTCTGATCGTCTAAGACATGGTCAGTTCACTTTTCCACCATTTCACTCTATAGACCGATCCTTGACACGGTTCAAGTCATACTAATCAGATGTTCCATTCACCTAACTATTCTACCAGCATCTTAGCAAGTTACTAATTTATCCAAGTATTTGCTAGATCATACCTTTGCCACATCCACGGAGCTTGTTAGCTCATCGGACCCAGCTGACTTAGCAGTTTAGCTATCTCATCCAGCTAGCTGAGCTGAACCACTTCACTTGAGGTTCCATTACTCTTTTCCAGCTGACCGAGCTGCGAGGTAGCTTTTCCCAGATCCCTGTCTACTCGTACAGCTCTCTTATACCTGCATAAACCCTTCCCCTTGGTACTTAGTCATTCAGACAACCATCCCCACAGACCAAGTACCTTTGGGAAGTCTTCAGCTACAAAAACGACCTCAAGCAAACCTGCTCCAAAAATTAATTAAAATCCATGATAATTCATTATAAACGACAATTAAGAGATTCCTAAAAGGGTTTCCCCAAATTCGACTTAGATCATATAGATCTCGGCCATGATCAGTCCGGCCAAGGGCAAGTACTATGTTCCTGAACCAGCCAAGGCCTTGGTTCAGTGCGTCCATGTCTTAGGAGTACGCTACCCTGGAGTCAAGTCCTCTCATGGACTAATAATGCCCATCAGATCCCAAGTCAATCAATCAACCACCCCACATGACTCAGAACTGATGAGTCTTCACACTTACCTAACCGGCCATGGAACTATGTCCCAATGGAACCGATTAGTCTTGCTCTTACCACCGGTGCATCCTTTGATAAATCAGATCAGACACCTTGATCCATCATCTATGGATCAGGTCGTCTATCCTTGCCCATGATCAGATAACACACGGCCTTCCTTGTATAAACAAACCGGCTCCATACTTGTGGTCCATGCCCACAAGTACTAGCGTTGCTCATCTCCTTTGCTTGCTGTTGGTTCCAAACGAATTTAACCTTGCACTCCCCATGGCTACCCTTATACTAGGAATCCCATGTGACTCCTCAATGGGCCGGATCAATGGTTCACACCATGATCAAACCCAACACAATCAATGATCCATCATGGATTACTATCCAATGAATATCATTTAACTATCATCCCACATGGATGAGTTAGATCAGAAATGATCCACCCCTTCTCTCAGGGTCCTGGATCCTTAGTTTACATGATAATATATGGTCTTCAATGGGCGTGCCATACCTGACCTTAACCACACCACAAGAGACAGCAATATAACTAGAAAGTAATCATAAACATGTTACCTTATCAATGATGTTTGTAGATCTTGTGCCATCCCTTGTCAAGTGCGGCCTTGCTCTTCCAGAGCACACTTCCATCAAGTCTTATCACATACCTACAGTATTGATAATATCCAATCAAGGGTCTCCCCAAAGTTCCCATCCATGGAACTCCCATGAAACCAGTTTATGCACTGCATCCGCCTTCAAGGTTGTCTTGGCCTTTGAGAGTGGAGTCCAGTCTTCTCCCTTCCATCCTTACCATTTGCGTGTGTTCCCAGGACAAATAGGAAGCCTAGGACGTGTCCACCCATGATCAAATACCACCCAGGGTTCGTGCATCACTTTCCCCTTTGTTGCCCATGAAACTGCCTTTCTACACACATCTGCCTTCAAGGCTGTCTCAGCCATTGGAATTGAAATCCGTTCCTCCATCTTATCTCCAGGCTATTTGCGTGTGTTCTATGGATGTATAGTAATCCCAGGGAGTGTCAAACAATAATCAAAACCCATCAGAGGGTCGTTCTCCACTCCCCTCTTGATTGCTCTCTAAACTGCCTCTTTGCTGCCTTCACACCACTCCTGGTCTTGGATGTTGAATCCGACCATCTCTATGTTTTTCTCTGATTTTCTTTTTGTTTCAGGGTGAATAAGGAAGCCCTGTCGTTCCTGCAAAGTCACAGACTTGCCTGCCTTATGTAGAAGAAGGGGTGGTTACTTCTTAACCATTGCATCCCTTCGGTGTCAATTCTGCCCACTGATTTAATCAATGGTCCAGATCACACCCATTCGACCATAACTGCCTCCCTTTCCATCCCTTGGTCAGTAACTGTACCCTGGCAGATCTCCCACGTGCCTAGACCCAATCCCCAGCCACTGGACCAAGCATATGGACCACCTGATCCATTGCCCCAATGGCTGGACCACACAGACCATCCACCTACCCGACCACAGCCCGGACTGGTCCAACTGCCCAAGACTTGAACACTCAGTCCAGCTGTGTTGAGCTGACCCCCAGATGACCCAGCTGAGTGAGCTAGTCCATCCAGCTCTGGGAGCTGACACACTCTACTTAGCTCCAACCGAGCTCCGTTCAGCTAGTTGAGCCTCTTGCTTGCATCGCCTAGCTGTTGTACACTGCGTCCAGCTTGCTTTCTTCATCTTGTTAAGACCTTATAAGTCCCTTGGTCTATTTACAGACCTATACTAAGGTTTACCATGATCCACTCTGATCGTTCACTTCATCGAGCTTCACCCGGACCTTGTCCAGCTACGGGATTGCTCATGCAACTCTTTTGAGCTTGCCTCTTCCTTGTTTTGGTTAAGTTCCAACCATCTGATTCCCTTAACAACCATCTTGGACCATGGCACGCTTGTATTTAAGTCTTGTGACCTGACTGGTGCGTCTCCTTGCACCATGTCTGTGCCCGAAGGCCTTATCTAGAATCAGGGACATGACAAGTCTCCCCCACTTGAGATGGATTCGTCCTCGAATCCAGTGGTGCTGACCTCTTGTCTCATGACAAAGGTTCCCACCGAAATCCTTTGCACCCGGAACATGTAACATGCTGGATTGATCCTTCCAAACCGATCCGTTTGCATCTCATCCGTGTTCTTTCTCATTGATCACATCTTTGATCAGCATATCAAAAAGTCTCCCCCACTTGATACGGATTTAACCCGAAATCTTATCAAGTGGTCCCTATGGTTTTCGCTTATGGCACCCTTACTTGGCTACCTTGACCACAGTCGAGGGTCCATCTAGCACCCATACAAAGACATGACTTGCGTCATTCGCCCAACTCTCAGGTTGCGGTCCTAATAGACACCAAGTCCATATCTCTCTTTAGAATATTGTTTACTCTAGACTTTATTCTTTTGTGGATCTTAGTCCATGACTAGATCAAATTCAGTCCCTAGGAACATACTGCGTACTCAAGTCTTAGTAGATTTAACGAATCTCCAAGCCACTCAATGCACTAGCCAAATCCTAGCGAACATGTTCCAATCTTTAGGCCGCTCACTCTACCATGAGTCCTAACAGATTGTTCTGTTTCCTTAAGTCCTTTTCGGACACTAAGGTTTATGATTCCAGCCACAACTTATTGGATCATTCCTTAACCAGCCACAGCCTTTCCCAGCTTGGCCATATTGCGGTCTTAGTCTCTACAAGACTAAACCACCTCAACTTGACTTCTGTCCATCACCGGACTTTGTCATATTTCGATCCTAGTCCATTTAGGACATGATCATATTCCGGTCCTGGTCCACTCAAGGACTCGACCATGCATCCCGACCATAGGTCCATCTCCGAGTAGGTCATGTCCTGATCCTCGTCTCTCACTGGACTTGATCATATTGCGGTTCTAGTCCACTCGGGACTCAACCGTCTCACCCCAACCATAGGTCTCTCTCCGACTTGGTTGTAATGTGATCCTTGTCCCTCACTGGACTCAATCGTCTTTAACCCAACCCTAGGTCAAACTCCGACTTGGTTGTACTGTGATCCTCGTCCCTCACTGGACTTGATCTCATTCGGACTCATTTGCGTATGCCAACCCTGGTGCCTCTCTGGACGGTTGCATACAAAACCTGGTCCTTAATTGCTCGGCCATCTCGGCAAGAGCCATTCTGTAGGGACTTTTGGATCATGGGGCCGTCCCTGGTCCAGTTCTATTATGAATGGGTCCGACGTATCAGGGGGAATGCCCTATAGTGACCTAAACACATCATGGAACTCTCAGACCAACGGTATTCCCACAGGGTCACCACCCCCTACGATCTCCTTAGTGGCGTTTGTGGCCAGATAAGCTTCACAACCCTTCCTAAACATCCTGTTAACATGTATTGCTGACACCACCAAGCATCCATAGATCGGACGTATACCTTGGAACCTGATCGGAGATCCACACCCACTCTCAAACTGCACGCGCTCCCGGTGATAGTCAAGAGTGGCCCGATTCTTTCCAAGCCTGTCCACACCTAATATCACCTCGTGATTCTTTAGGTGGACTACCAAAAGATCCGCAGGCATGACCCTGTCTTGGATCACCACTGGGATGTCCTGAATCACCCCTAGTGAACTCATAACTGCCCACTGGCCGTGTTCACTACCCCAGGACAATGCCATGTTCCCAACTGGAACTACCACAAGATCCACATGCATAACCCTGTCTTGGATCACCACTGGAATGTCCTGAATCACTCCTAGGGACATAACTTGCCCACTGGCCGTGTTCACTACCCCAGGACAATTCCCTGTTCCCAACTGGAACAACCCCTTTCCGAGCATCCCTGGACTCACAAAACTATGTGTAGTTCCAGTATCGAAAAGTACGTGTGTTACCACACCACCGATCATTAAGTACTTAGATGAATAGGATTTTCGGTTTGATCACACATTTGGAAAACGTCCCATACCATTCTCCAAAGCATCACACTTCTGTGAACAATCCCTACAATTCACAAAAGTGTTTATAGTATACAACGGACCATGGACTGGCCAGACTTCCCCCATCAGTACATGAAAAATGAACCATACGTACTGATAGGCTGATACGATCAGCCATCCGTAATGCCTGGATGGACCAAGGACTGTCCAAACTGGTCCATTAGGACATGAAAAATCGACCCACATGTACTAATAGGCTGATCATATCAGCCTTATCCGTACTGAATGAAAGGATTTAACTCAACGGACCATGGAGTGTCTAGACTGGTCCCATCAGTACATGAAAAATGACCCATACGTATTGATAGGCTGATAGGATCATCCATCCGTACTGCCTGGATGGACCAAGGACTGTCCAGACTGGTCATTCAGGCCATGAAAAATCGACCCACACGTACTGATAGGCTGATATATCAGCCTTATCCATACTTAATGGAAGGATTTAACTCAACGGACCATGGAATGCCCAGACTTGTCCCATCAGCACATGAAAAAATGACCCATACGTACTGATAGGCTGATACGATCAGCCATCAGTACTGCCTGGAAGGACCAAGGACTATCCAGACTGGTCTATCAGGCCATGAAAAATAGACCCACACGTACTATTAGGCTGATATGATCAGCCTTATCCATAATGAATGGAAGGATTTAACTCAACGGACCATGGACTGTCTAAACTGGTCCCATCAGTACATGGAAAATGACCCAAATGTACTGATATGCTGATACAATCAGCCATCCGTACTGCATGGAAGCACCAAGGACTGTCCAGACTAGTCCATCTGGCCATGACAAATCTACCTACACGTACTGATAGGCTGATATGATCAGCTTTATCCGTATTGAATGGAAGGATTTAACTCAACGGACCATGGACTGTCAATACTGGCCCCATCAGTATATGAAAAATGAACCATACGTACTGATAGGCTGATATGATCAGCCATCCGTACTGCCTGGATGGACCAAGGAATGTCCAGACTAGTCCATCTGGCCATGAAAAATCTACCCACACGTACTGATAGGCTGGTATGATCAGCCTATCCGTACTGAATGGAAGGTTTTAACTCAACAGACCATGGACTGTCCAGATTGGCCCCATCAGTACATGAAAAATGAACCATACGTACTGATAGGCTGATACGATCAGCCATCCGTACTGCCTGGATGGACCAAGGACTGTCCAAACAAGTCATTCAGGCCATGAAAAATCGACCCACACGTACTGATACGCTGATATATCAGCCTTATCCATACTGAATGGAAGAATTTCACTCAACGTACCAGGGACTGTCCAGACTTGTCCCATCAGTACCGGAAAAAATGACCCATACGTACAATCAGCCATCTGTAATGTCTGGATGGACCAAGGACTGTCGTGACTGGTCCATCATGCCATGATAAATTGACCCACACGTACTGATAGGCTGATATGATCAGCCTTATTCATACTGAATGGAAGGATTTAACTCAACGGACCATGGACTGTCCATACTGGTCCCATCAGTACATGAATAACTGACCCATATTTACTAATAGGCTGATACAATCAGCCATCCGTACTGCCTAGATGGACCAAGGACTGTTCAGACTGGTCCATCAGGCCATGAAAAATCGACCCACGCGTACTGATAGGCTGATATGATCAGCTTATCTGTACTGAATGGAATGATTTAACTCAACATACCATGGACTGTCCAGACTGGTCCCATCAATACATGAAAAACTGACCCATACGTACTGATAGGCTGATACAATCAGCCTTCCGTACTGCCTGGAAGGACAAAGGACTGTCAAAACTGGTCATTCAGGCCATGAAAAATCGACCCAGACTTACTGATAGGCTGATATGATCAGCCTTATCCATACTGAATGGAAGGATTTAACTAAACGGACCATGGACTGTCCAGGCTGGTCCCATCAGTACATGGAAAATGACCCATACGTACTGATAGGCTGATACGATCAGCCATATGTACTGCCTAGAAGGACCAACGACTGTCCAGACTAGTCCATCTGGCCATGAAAAATCTACCCACACGTATTGATAGGCTGATATGATCAGCTTTATCCGTACTGAATGGAAGGATTTAACTCAACAGACCATGCACTGTCCAAACTGGCCCCATGAGTACATGAAAAATGAACCATTCGTACTGATAGGCTGATACAATCAGCCATTCGTACTGATAGGCTGATACGATCAGCCATCCGTACTGCCTGGATGGACCAAGGACTGTCCAGACTGGTCCATCTGGCCATGAGAAATCTACCCATGAAAAATCTACCCACCGTACTGATAGGCTGATATGATCAACCTTATCTGTACTGAATGGAAGGATTTAACTCAATGGACCATGGACTGTCTAGACTGGTCTCATCAGTACATAAAAATGACTCATACGTACTGATAGGCTGATAGGATCATCCATTCGTACTGCCTGAATGGACCAAGGACTGTCCAGACAAGTCATTCAGGCCATGAATAATCGACCCACACGTACTCATACGCTGATATATCAGCCTAATCCATACTGAGTTAACGAATTTCACTCAACGGACCATGGACTGTCCAGACTTGTCCCATCAATACAGGAAAAATGACCCATACGTACTAATAGGCTGATACAATCAGCCATCCGTACTGCCTGGATGGACCAAGGACTGTCCTGACTGGTCCATCAGGCCATGAAAAATAGACCCACACGTATTGATAAGCTGATATGATCAGCCTTATCCGTACTGAATGGAAGGATTTAACTCAACGGACCATGGACTGTCCAGACTGGTCCAATCAGTACATGAAGAAATGACCCATACGTACTGATAGGCTGATACAATCAGCCTTCCGTACTGCCTGGAAGGACAAAGGACTGTCCTGCCTAGTCCATCAGGCCATGAAAAATCGATCCACATGTATTGATAGGCTGATATGATCAGCCTTATACGTACTGAATGGAATGATTTAACTCAACGAACCATGAACTGTCCAGACTGGTCCCATCAGTACATGAAAAATGACCCATACGTACTGATAGGCTGATACGATCAGCCATCTGTACTGCCTGGAAGGACCGAGGACTGTCCAGACTTGTCCATCAGGCCATGAAAAATCAACCCATACATACTGATAGGCTGATATGATCAGCCTTACCGTACTGAATGGAAGGATTTAACTCAACGGACCATGGACTGTCAAGACTGGTCCCGTCAATACATGGAAAATGACCCATACGTACTGATAGGCTGATAAGATCAGCCATCCGTACTGCCTTGAAGGACAAAGGACTGTCCAGAATGGTCATTCAAGCCATGAAAAATCGACCCACACGTAGGGATAGGCTGATATGATCAGCCTTATCCATTTTGAATGGAAGGATATAACTCAACGGACGATGGACTATCCAGACTGGTCCCATCAATACATGGAAAATGACCTACAAGTACTGATAGGCCGATACGATCAGCCATCCGTACTGCCTGGAAGGACCAAGGACTGTCCAGACTAGTCCATCTGGCAATGAAAAATCTACCCACATGTACTGATAGGCTGATATGATCAGCCTTAACCGTACTAAATGGAAGGATTTAACTCAACGGACCATGGACTGTCCAGACAGGCCCCATCAGTACATGAAAAATGAACCATACGTATTGATAGGCTGATACGATCAGCCATTCGTACTTCCTGGATGGACCAAGGACTGTCCAGACTGGTCCATCAGGCCATAAAAAATCGATCCACATGTACTGATAGGCTGATATGATCAGCCTTATCCGTACTGAATGGAATGATTTAACTCAACGGGCCATGGACTGTCTAGACTGGTCCCATTAGTACATGAAAAATGACCCATACGTATTGATAGGCCGATAGGATCATCAATCCGTATTGCCTGGATGGACCAAGGACTGTCCAGACAAGTCATTCAGGCCATGAAAAATCGATCCACACGTACTGATAGGCTAATATATCAGCCTTATCCATACTGAATTGAAGAATTTAACTCAACAGACCATGGACTGTCCAGACTTGTCCCATCAGTACATGAAAAAAGACCCATACGTACCGATAGGCTGATACAATCAGCCATCCGTACTGCATTTATGAACCAAGGACTGTCCTGACTGGTCCATCAGGCCATAAAAAATCAACCCACACGTACTAATAGGCTGATATGATCAGCCTTATCCGTACTGAATGGAAGGATTTAACTCAACGGACCATGGACTGTCCATACTGGTCCCATCAGTACATGAAAAATAACCCATACGTACTGATAGGCTGATACGATCAGCCATCCATACTGCCTGGAAGGACCAAGGACTGCCCAGACTGGTCCATCAGGACATGAAAAATCGACCCATGCGTACTGATAGGCTGATATGAACAGCATTAACCGTACTGATTGGAAGGATTTAACTCAACATACCATGGACTGTCCAAACTAATCCCATCAGTACATGAATAACTTACCAATACGTACTAATAGGCTGATACAATCAGCCATCCGTATTGCCTGGATGGAGCAAGGACTGTCCTGACTGGTCCATCAGGCCATGAAAAATCGACCCACATGTACTAATAGGCTGATATGATCAGCCTTATCCGTACTGAATGGAATGATTTAACTCAACGAACCATGAACTGTCCAGACTGGTCCAATCAGTACATGAAGAAATGACCCATACGTACTGATAGGCTGATACAATCAACATACCATGGACTGTCCAGAGTGGTCCCATCAGTACATGAAAAACTGACCCATACATACTGATAGGCTGATACAATCAACCTTCCGTACTGCCTGGAATGACCAAGGACTGTCCAGACTGGTCATTCAGGCCATAAAAAATCGACCCACACGTACTAATAGGCTGATATGATCAGCCTTATCCTTAATGAATGGAAGGATTTAACTCAACGGACCATGGACTGTCTAGACTGGTCCCATCAGTACATGGAAAATGACCCAAAAGTACAGATAAGCTGATACAATCAGCCATCGGTACTGCCTGGAAGCACCAAGGACTGTCCAGACTAGTCCATCTGGCCATGACAATTCTACCCACACGTACTGATAGGCTGATATGATCAGCTTTATGCATACTGAATGAAAGGATTTAACTCAACGGACCATGGACTGTCAATACTGGCCCCATCAGTACATGAAAAATTAACCATACGTACTGATAGGCTGATACGATCAGCCATCTGTACTGCCTGGATGGACCAAGGACTGTCCAGACTGGTCCATCAGGCCATAAAAAATTGACCCACACGTACTTATAGGTTGATATGATCTGCCTAATCCGTACTGAATGGAATGATTTAACTCAACGGACCATGGACTGTCTAGACTGGTCCCATCAGTACATGAAAAATGACCCATACGTACTGATAGGCTGATACAATCAGCCATATGTACTGCCTGGATGGACCAAGGACTGTCCTGACTGGTCCTTCAGGCCATGAAAAATCGACCCACACGTACTGATAGGCTGATATGATCAGCCTTATCCGTTTTGGATGGAAGGATTTAACTCAACGGACCATGGACTGTCCAGACTTGTCCCATCAGTACATGAAAAAAGACCTATACGTACTGATAGGCTGATACGATAAGCCATCCTTATTGCTTGGAAGGACCAAGGACTATCCAGACTGGTCCATCAGGCCATCAAAAATCGATCCATGCGTACTGATAGGCTGATATGAACAACATTAACCGTACTGAATGGAAGGATTTAACTCAACATACCATGGACTGTCCAGACTGGTCCCATCAGTACATGAAAAACTGACCCATATGTACTGATAGGCTGATACAATAAGCCATCCATATTGCCTGGAAAGACCAAAGACTGTCCAGACTGGTCATTCAGGCCATGAAAAATCAACCCACTCGTACTGATAGGCTGATATGATCAGCCTTATCCATACTGAATGGAAGGATTTAACTTAACGGACCATGGACTGTCCAGACTGGTCCCATCAAAACATGAAAATTGAACCATACGTACTGATAGGCTAATATGATCAGCCATCCGTATTGCCTGGATGGACCAAGGACTATCCAGACTGGTCCATCAGGCCATGAAAAATCGACCCACACGTACTGATAGGCTAATATGATCAGCCTTATCCGTGCTGAATGGAATGATTTAGCTTAACGGACCATGGACTGTCAAGACTGGTCCCATCTGTAGATGAACAATTACCCATACGTACTGTTAGGATGATACGATCAGCCATCCATACTGCCAGTAAGGACCAAGGACTGTACAGACTGGTCCATCAGGTGATGAAAAATTGACCCATACGTACTGATAGGCTGATATGATCAGCCTTAACCATGAAAGGATAGGCTGAATGGAAGGATTTAACTCAACGGACCATGGGTTGTCCAGATTGGTCCCATCAGTACATGAAAAATGACCCATACGTACTGATAGGCTGATATGATCAGCCATCCGTACTGCCGGGAAGGACCAAGGACTGTCCAGACTGGTTTATCAGCCATGAAGAATTGACCCATACGTACTGATAGGCTGATATGATCAACCCTAACCTTACTAAATGGAAGGATTTAACTCAACGGACCATGGACTGTCAAGACTGGTCCCATCTGTACATGAAAAATTACCCATACATACTAATAGGATGATACGATCAGCCTTTCGTACTGCCTGGAAGGACCAAGGACTGTCAAGACTGGTCCATCAGGCCATCAAAAATCGACCCATACGTACTGATAGGCTTATATGATCAGCCTTAACCATGAAAGGATAGGCTGAATGGAAGGATTTAACTCAATGGACCATGGAATGTCCAGACTGGTCCCATCATTACATTGAAAATGACCCATTCGTAGTGATAGGCTGATATGATCAGCATCCGTACTGCCTGGAAGGCTTTAACTCAACAGACCATGGACTGTCCAGACTGGTCCAATCAGTACATGAAAAATGACCCATATGTACTGACAGGTTGATAGGATCATCCATCCGTACTGCCTGTATGGACCAAGGACTGTCTAGACTGGTCCATCAGGCCATGAAAAATCAACCCATACAGACTAATAGGCTTATACGATCAGCCATTTGTATTGCCAGGAAGGACCAAGGACTGTCCAAACTTGTCCACCAGGCCATGAAAAATCGACCTATAAGTATAGATAGGCTTATATGATCAGCCTTATCCATACTGAATGGAAGGATTTAATTCAACGGATCATGGACTCTCCGGACTGGTCCCATCAATACATGAAAATTGAACCATACGTACTGATAGGGTAATATGATCAGCCATCCGTATTGCCTGGATGGACCAAGGACTATCCAGACTGGTCCATCAGGCCATGAAAAATCGACCCACACGTACTAATAGGTTAATATGATCATCCTTATCCGTGCTGAATGGAAGGATTTAACTTAACGGACCATGGACTGTCAAGACTGGTCCCATCTGTACATGAACAATTACCCATACGTACTGTTAGGATGATACGATCAGCCATCCATACTGCCAAAAAGGACCAAGGACTGTACAGACTGGTCCATCAGGCGATGAAAAATTGACCCATACGTACTGATAGGCTGATATGATCAGCCTTAACCATGAAAGGATAGGCTGAATGGAAGGATTTAACTCAACGGACCATGGGTTGTCCAGACTGGTCCCATCAGTACATGAAAAATGACCCATACGTACTAATAGGCTGATATGATCAGCCATCCGTACTGCCGGGAAGGACCAAGGACTGTCCAGACTGGTTTATCAGCCATGAAAAATCGACCCATACGTACTGATAGGCTGATATGATCAGCCCTAACCTTACTAAATGGAAGGATTTAACTCAACGGACCATGGACTGTCAAGACTGGTCCCATCTGTACATGAAAAACGACCCATACGTACTGATAAGCTGATACGATCAGCCATCTGTACTGCCTGAAAGGACGAAGGACCGTCCACACTTGTCCATCTTGCCATGAAAAATCAACCCACACATACTGATAGGCTGATATGATCAGCCTTATCCAAACTGAATGGAAGGATTTATCTCAACAGACCATGGACTGTCCAGACTGGTCCAATCAGTACATGAAAAATGACCCATATGTACTGACAGGTTGATAGGATCATCCATCCGTACTGCCTGTATGGACCAAGGACTGTCTAGACTGGTCCATCAGGCCATGAAAAATCAACCCATACAGACTGATAGGCTTATACGATCAGCCATTTGTATTGCCAGGAAGGACCAAGGACTGTCCAAACTTGTCCACCAGGCCATGAAAAATCGACCTATAAGTATAGATAGGCTTATATGATCAGCCTTATCCATACTGATTGGAAGGATTTAATTCAACGGATCATGGACTCTCCGGACTGGTCCCATCAATACATGAAAATTGAACCATACGTACTGATAGGCTAATATGATCAGCCATCCGTATTGCCTGGATGGACCAAGGACTATCCAGACTGGTCAATCAGGCCATGAAAAATCGACCCACACGTACTGATAGGTTAATATGATCATCCTTATCCGTGCTGAATGGAAGGATTTAGCTTAACGGACCATGGACTGTCAAGACTGGTCCCATCTGTACATGAACAATTACCCATACGTACTGTTAGGATGATACGATCAGCCATCCATACTGCCAGAAAGGACAAAGGACTGTACAGACTGGTCCATCAGGCGATGAAAAATTGACCCATACGTACTGATAGGCTGATATGATCAGCCTTAACCATGAAAGGATAGGCTGAAGGGAAGGATTTAACTCAACGGACCATGGGTTGTCCAGACTGGTCCCATCAGTACATGAAAAATGACCCATACGTACTAATAGGCTGATATGATCAGCCATCCGTACTGCCGGGAAGGACCAAGGACTGTCCAGACTGGTTTATCAGCCATGAGAAATCGACCCATACGTACTGATAGGCTGATATGATCAGCCCTAACCTTACTAAATGGAAGGATTTAACTCAACGGACCATGGACTGTCAAGACTGGTCCCATCTGTACATGAAAAATTACCCATTCGTACTAATAGGATGATACGATCAGCCTTTCGTACTGCCTGGAAGGACCAAGGACTGTCAAGACTGGTCCATCAGGCCATCAAAAATCGACCCATACGTCCTGATAAGCTTATATGATCAGCCTTAACCATGAAAGGATAGGCTGAATTGAAGGATTTAACTCAACGGACCATGGAATGTCCAGACTGGTCCCATCATTACATTAAAAATGACCCATTCGTAATGATAGGCTGATATGATCAGCATCCGTACTGCCTGGAAGGACCAAGAACTGTCCAGACTGGTCCATCAGGCCACGAAAAATCGACCCATACGTACTGATAGGCTGATATGATCATACCTAACCGTACTAAATTGAAGGATTTAACTCAAAATTGCATGGACTGTCCAAACTGGTCCCATCAGTACATGAAAAACCGACCGATACGTACTGATAGGCTGATACAATCAGCCAT
>MU106307.1:80265-109998 GCA_012274485.2 Sinapis alba | reverse complement strand
ACGTAGTGATAGGCTGATATGATCAGCCTTATCCATACTGATTGGAAGGATTTAACTCAACGGACCATGGACTGTCCATACTGGTCCAATCAGTACATGAAAAATGACCCATACGTACTGATAGGCAGATAGGATCATCTATCCGCACTGCCTAGATGGACCAAGGACTGTCCAGACTGGTCCATAGGGCAATGAAAAATCTACCCATGTTTATTGATAGGTTGATATGATCAGCCTTAACCGTGAAAGGATAGGCTGAATGGAAGGATTTAACTCAACGGACCATGGACTGTCTATGCTGGTCCCATCAGTACATGAAAAAATGACCCATACGTACTGATAGGCTGATACGATCATCCATCCGTACTGCCTGGAAGGACCAAGGACTGTCCAGACTGGTCCATCAGGCCATGGAAAATCGACCCATACGTACTGATAGGCTGATATGATCAGCCTTAACCGTACTGAATGGAAGGATTTAACTCAACGGACCATGGAAAATTACCCATAGGTAATATAGGATGATAAGATCAGCCATCCGTCCTGCCTGGAAGGACCAAGGACTGTCCAGTTTTGTCCATCAGGCCATGAAAAATTGACCCATACGTACTGATAGGCTGATATGATCAGCCTTAACCGTACTGAATGGAAGGATTTAACTCAAAGGACCATGGACTGTCCATACTGGTCCCATCAGTACATGAAAAAATGACCCATACGTACTGATAGGATGATAAGATCAGCCATCCATACTGCCTGGAAGGACTAAGGACTGTCAAGACTGGTCCATCAGGCCATCAAAAATCGACCCATACGTACTGATAAGCTTATATGATCAGCCTTATCCATATTGAATTAAAGATTTAACTCAACAGACCATGGACTGTCCAGACTTGTCCCATCAGTACATGAAAAATGACCCATACATACTGCTAGGCTAATATGATCAGCCATCCGTACTGCCAGGAAGGACTGGCCATGAAAAATCGACCCACACGTACTTATTGGCTGATAAGATCAGCCTTATCCGTACTGAATGAAAGGATATAACTCAACGGACCATGGACTGTCCATACTGGTCCCATCAGTACATGAAAAATGACACATACGTACTGATAGGCTGATACGATCAGCCATCCGTACTGCCTGGAAGGACCAAGGACTGTCCAGTTTGGTTCATCAGGCCATGAAAAATCGACCCATACGTAATGATAGGCTGATATGATCAGCCTTAACCGTACTGAATGGAAGGATTTAACTCAACGGACAATGGACTGTCCAGACTAGTCCCATCTGTACATGAAAAATTACCCATACGTACTGATAGGATGATAAGATCAGCCATCTGTACTGCCTGGAAGGACTAAGGACTGTCAAGACTGGTCCATCAGGGCATCAAAATTCGACCCATACGTATTGATAGGCTTATATGATCATCCTTACCCATGAAAGGATAGGTTGGATGGAAGGATTTAACTCAACGGACCATGGACTGTCCATACTGGTCCCATCAGTACATGAAAAACTGACCCATACATACTGATAGGCTGATACAATCAGCCATCCATACTGCCTGCAAGGACCAAGGACTGTCCAGACTATTCTATTTGGTCAAGAAAAATCGACCCACACGTACTGATAGGCTGATATGATCAGCCTTATCCGTACTGAATGGAAGGATTTAACTCAACAGACCATGGATTGTCCAGACTGGTCCCATCAATACATGAAAAATGACCCATACCTACTGATAAGCTAATACGATCAGCCATCCGTACTGCCTGGAAGGACCAAGGACTGTCCAAACTGGTCCATCTTGCCAGGAAAAATTGACCCACACGTATTGAAAGGCTTATATGATCAGCCTTATCCATTTTCATTTGAAGGATTTAACTCAACGGACCATGGACTGTCCAGTCTTGTCCCATCAGTACATGAAAAATGACCCATACATACTGCTAGACTAATATGATCAGCCATCCGTACTGCCTGGAAGGACTGGCCATGAAAAATCGACCCACATGTACTGATAGGCTGATAAGATCAGCCTTATCCATACTGAATGGAAGGCTTTAACTCAACGAACCATGGACTGTCCAGACTGGTCCNCAAACTGGTCCATCTTGCCAGGAAAAATTGACCCACACGTATTGAAAGGCTTATATGATCAGCCTTATCCATTTTCATTTGAAGGATTTAACTCAACGGACCATGGACTGTCCAGTCTTGTCCCATCAGTACATGAAAAATGACCCATACATACTGCTAGACTAATATGATCAGCCATCCGTACTGCCTGGAAGGACTGGCCATGAAAAATCGACCCACATGTACTGATAGGCTGATAAGATCAGCCTTATCCATACTGAATGGAAGGCTTTAACTCAACGAACCATGGACTGTCCAGACTGGTCCAATCAGTACATGAAAAATAACCCATACGTACTGATAGGCTGATAGGATCATCTATTCGCACTGCCTAGATGGACCAAGGAATGTCCATACTGTTCCATAACGCAATGAAAAATCTACCCATATAGACTGATAGGCTTATACGATCAGCCATCCATACTGCCTGGAAGGACCAAGGACTCCAGACTTGTCCATCTGGCCATGAAAAATCAAACCACACATACTGATTATTTGATATGATCAGCCTTATTTGTACTGATTGGAAGGATTTAACTCAACGGACCATGGACTGTCAAGACTGGTCCCATCTGTACATGAAAAACTACCCATACATACTGATAGGATGATACGAACAACTATCCGTACTGCCAGAAAGGACCAAGGACTGTCCAGACTTGTCCATCAGGCCATAAAAATTGACCCATGCGTACTGATAGGCTGATATGATTAGCCTTAGCCGTGAAAGGATAGGCTGAATGGAAAGATTTAACTCAACGGACCATGGACTGTCCATACAGGTCCCAGCAGTACATGAAAAAATGACCCATACGTACTGATAGGCTGATACGATCAGCCATCCGTACTCCCTGGAAGGACAAAGGACTGTCCAGACTGGTCCATCAGGGGATGAAAAATCGACCCATACATAATGATAGGCTGATATGATCAGCCTTAACTGTACCGAATGGAAGGATTTAACTCTACAGACCATGGACTGTCCAGACTGGTCCCATCTGTACATGAAAAATTACTCATACATACTGATAGGATGATACGATCAACCATCCGTACTCCCTGGAAGGACTAAGGACTGTCAAGACTGGCCTATCAGGCCATCAAAAATCGACCCATACGTACTGATAGGCTGATACGATCAGCCATCCGTACTGCCTAGAAGGACCAAGGATTATCCAGACTGGTCCATCAGGCCATGAAAAATTGTTCCATACGTACAAATATGCTGATATGATCAGCCCTAACCGTACTGAATGGAAGGATTTAACTCAACATACCATGTACTGCCCAGCCTGGTCCCATCAGTACATGAAAAACTTACCCATACGTACTGATAGGCTGATACAATCAACCATTTGTACTGCTTATAAGGACCAAGGACTGTCCAGACTAGTCCATCTGGCAATGAAAAATCAACCCACATGTACTGATAGGCTGATATGATCAGCCTTATCCGTACTGAATTGAAAGATTTAACTCAACGGACCATGGATTGTCCAGACTGGTCCCATCAGTACATGAAAAATGACCTATACTTACTGATAAGATGATACGATCAGCCATCCGTACTGCCTGGAAGGACCAAGGACTGTCCAGACTGGTCCATCTTGCCATGAAAACTCGACCCACACATACTGATAGGCTGATATGATCAGCCTTATCCAAACTGAATGGAAGGATTTAACTCAACAGACCATGGACTGTCCAGACTGGTCCAATCAGTACATGAAAAATGACCCATATGTACTGATAGGTTTATAGGATCATCCATCCGTACTGCCTGGATGGACCAAGGACTGTCCAGACTGGTCCATCAGGCCATGAAAAATCAACCCATACAAACTGATAGGCTTATACGATCAGCCATCTGTACTGCCAGGAAGGACAAGGACTGTCCAGACTTGTCCATCAGGCCATGAAAAATTGACCCATAAGTATTGATAGGCTTATATGATCAGCCTTATACATACTGAATGGAAGGATTTTGTAGCATTCCCAAACCTAGATAAAGGCACTGGGCTCAGCCATGGTACGAGGAGACGCACTAGTCAGGTCATGTGACCTAAAGACAAGCCTTATATGATCAGCCTTATCCATTTTCATTTGAAGGATTTAACTCAACGGACCATGGACTGTCCAGTCTTGTCCCATCAGTACATGAAAAATGACCCATACATACTGCTAGACTAATATGATCAGCCATCCGTACTGCCTGGAAGGACTGGCCATGAAAAATCGACCCACATGTACTGATAGGCTGATAAGATCAGCCTTATCCGTACTGAATGGAAGGCTTTAACTCAACGAACCATGGACTGTCCAGACTGGTCCAATCAGTACATGAAAAATGACCCATACGTACTGATAGGCTGATAGGATCATCTATTCGCACTGCCTAGATGGACCAAGGACTGTCGATACTGTTCCATAACGCAATGAAAAATCTACCCATATAGACTGATAGGCTTATACGATCAGCCATCCATACTGCCTGGAAGGACCAAGGACTCCAGAATTGTCCATCTGGCCATGAAAAATCAAACCACACGTACTGATTATCTGATATGATCAGCCTTATTTGTACTGATTGGAAGGATTTAACTCAACGGACCATGGACTGTCAAGACTGGTCCCATCTGTACATGAAAAACTACCCATACATACTGATAGGATGATACGAACAACTATCCGTACTGCCAGAAAGGACCAAGGACTGTCCAGACTGGTCCATCAGGCCATGAAAATTGACCCATGCGTACTGATAGGCTGATATGATCAGCCTTAACCGTGAAAGGATAGGCTGAATGGAAAGATTTAACTCAACGGACCATGGACTGTCCATACAGGTCCCAGCAGTACATGAAAATATGACCCATACATACTGATAGGCTGATACGATCAGCCATCCGTACTCCCTGGAAGGACAAAGGACTGTCCAGACTGGTCCATCAGGGCATGAAAAATCGACCCATACATAATAATAGGCTGATATGATCAGCCTTAACCGTACCGAATGGAAGGATTTAACTCAACAGACCATGGACTGTCCAGACTGGTCCCATCTGTACATGAAAAATTACTCATACATACTGATAGGATGATACGATCAACCATCCGTACTCCCTGGAAGGACTAAGGACTGTCAAACTGGCCTATCAGGCCATCAAAAATCGACCCATACGTACTGATAGGCTTATATGATCAGCCTTACCCATGAAAGGATAGGCTGAATGGAAGGATTTAACTCAACGGACCATGGACTGTGCAGACTGGTCCCATCAGTACATGAAAAATGACCCATTCGTACTGATAGGCTGATACGATCAGCCATCCGTACTGCCTAGAAGGACCAAGGATTATCCAGACTGGTCCATCAGGCCATGAAAAATTGTCCCATACGTACTAATAGGCTGATATGATCAGCCCTAACCGTACTGAATGGAAGGATTTAACTCAACATACCATGTACTGCCCAGCATGGTCCCATCAGTACATGAAAAACTTACCCATACGTACTGATAGGCTGATACAATCAACCATTTGTACTGCTTATAAGGACCAAGGACTGTCCAGACTAGTCCATCTGGCAATGAAAAATCAACCCACATGTACTGATAGGCTGATATGATCAGCCTTATCCGTACTGAATTGAAAGATTTAACTCAACGGACCATGGATTGTCCAGACTGGTCCCATCAGTACATGAAAAATGACCTATACTTACTGATAAGCTGATACGATCAGCCATCCGTACTGCCTGGAAGGACCAAGGACTGTCCAGACTGGTCCATCTTGCCATGAAAACTCGACCCACACATACTGATAGGCTGATATGATCAGCCTTATCCAAACTGAATGGAAGGATTTAACTCAACAGACCATGGACTGTCCAGACTGGTCCAATCAGTACATGAAAAATGACCCATATGTACTGATAGGTTGATAGGATCATCCATCCGTACTGCCTGGATGGACCAAGGACTGTCCAGACTGGTCCATCAGGCCATGAAAAATCAACCCATACAAACTGATAGGCTTATACGATCAGCCATCTGTACTGCCAGGAAGGACAAGGACTGTCCAGACTTGTCCATCAGGCCATGAAAAATCGACCCATAAGTATTGATAGGCTTATATGATCAGCCTTATACATACTGAATGGAAGGATTTTGTAGCATTCCCAAACCTAGATAAAGGCACTGGGCTCAGCCATGGTACGAGGAGACGCACTAGTCAGGTCATTTGCCCTAAAGACAAGCGTATCATGGCTGAGCATAAGGGTTAAGGGCATCAGGATGCTGAGACTTAACCAGGTAAGGTTGGAGACAAGTAAATAGGAGCTGGACGAGTGAAGGAAGAGCTGGATCATGAAGGGAAGAAGCTCGACCAGCTAGATCAAGCTTGGTACAGCTCAGTGTAGCTCACTTTGGCCTAGGTCAGCTCCAGTAGCTGGACCACTAGCTCACTCAGCTGGGGTAGCTAGCAACCAGCTCACCTCAGTGTGGTGGAGTGTTCGGGTCTTGGCTAAGTGGCTCGACTCATGGGCGTTTATGGGGCTGGTCTGGTTGACCAAGGGGGGTCCGACCATTTTGGGGTCTTGTACAAGTAGGAAGGGCAGTGGAAAGGACCATGGGGCTTTCAATCGAACAGGATAAGGGAGAGGGAGGCGGTTGGAGGCAGTTAGGACGAAGGGGTACAAATGGTGCAAGTTACACCCATTCGGCTACCAAGTCATGCCTGTTCGCCCAGGCAGTTAAGGGTTGATTCTTACCTTTAAATACAGACCCTACGGGTCCATAATTCACACAATTTTCCCTAAGGAAAGCTCTGCCCAAATCGTGACAGAGAGAAAGAAGAAAGAGAGAGAGAGAGAGATCAAGGCTTGGCTGTGTGTGTTGGTGATTGATTTTCGATCAGGAGTTGGTTTGTGTGGAGTGGAGATCGATTGAGGATGGGTACTAGAGTCAAGGATAAGGACTTGGAAAAGGGCTTGAGCACTCCAGAGTGCACACCCAAGGTGAGTGGGATGGGCCGAACCATCCTGCCATGGCTGCAGTGTGATGCCGTGTGGGCTGTGGTTGGTTTGGTGATTCTAGACCTATTTCTTCCCATCTCCTTACTGATTTTCTTCTCTTATTTTATATTCTTTATATGGATGGCGATTCCATCTTACTGTGACTGGACCAAGGCCTTGGACGGTCCAGGAACATAGTCCTTGGCCTTTGGCCGGACTGGTCTTGGTCGGATTATGTATGCTCCGTGTGGATTCATTGAATTCCGAACATGGATTCCTATTAGTTGGGATTTATCATGAATTATCATGGATTTTAATAGGTTTTAGCTAATTGGTTTGAGGATGGTCAGTTATGGCCGTTCTGGCTGATTGTGGCCGAGATCAATAGGATCTAGGCCGGTTCCGTAGATTCTGACCATGGATTCTTCTTAGTTAGGATTTTTTTAGGAATTGTCATGAATTTGAATTAGTTTTTTGGGATTTATTTGAGCAGCTCAGATTTGGGAACCAGCCATGGTCGATTGTGGTTTGGTGTGGACAAAGGGATTGGACCACATTGGATCAGTCAGGCCGTGGGTTGAGTAGTGGACCAGGACGTCCTGGCGGATGTCCTGAGTGTGGCCTTGTGCCTTGTGGAACTGAATGGATAGGTTATTGACCATAGAATAGGAGAACCGAACCATGCAATGTAGACTTGATATGTTAGGGTATCAGATTGTACTTATACATATGTCTTGTGGTGGTGTTGCTTTCAGGATCAGACCAGGACCGTGGCAAGGCCAAGGAACCATGAAGACCTGAGCAGTGGATGGATGTGTGGGTTGTGGGATAGTATAGTTAGTATGAACACATGAACTTATGATAGCCTATTGTGCAACTGAATCTATGTATTGGATCACATGTTTTATATTATTAAAGATACCATTTCTCTTATCTGAATAGACTTAGGAATCAAAATATCTGAACCTCATATGATTGAAAATGACTTAAAGAAATATTGGACCTTAAAAGTGAACAAAAAAATGACATGACTAGATAGGTAAGGCCGTGGGTCCTTTGGACCAGGATCGGGTCTTAAAGATTTAATTCAACGGACCATGGACACTCCGAACTGGTCCCATTAGTACATGAAAAATGACCCATACGTACTAATAGGCTGATACGATCAGCCATCCTTACTGCCTGGAAGGACCAAGGACTGTCCAGACTGGTCCATCAGGCCATGAAAAATTGAGCCGTACGTACTGATAGGCTGATATGATCAGCCTTAACCATGAAAGGATAGGCTGAATGGAAGGATTTAACTCAACATACCATGGATTGTCCAAACTAGTCCCATCAGTACATGAAAAACTGACCAATACGTACTGATAGGCTGATTCAATCAGCCATCCGTACTGCCTATATGGACCAAGGACTTTCCTGACTCGTCCATCAGGCCATGAAAAATCGACCCACACGTACTGATAGGGTGATATGATCAGCCTTATCCGTACTGAATGGAAGGATTTAACTCAACGGACCATGGACTGTCAAGCTTGGTCCCATCAGTACATGAAAAATGACCCATACATACTGATAGGCTGATACGATCAGCCATCCGTACTGCCTGGAAGGACCAAAGACTGTACAGGCTGGTCCATCAGGCCATGAAAAATTGACCCATACGTACTGATAGGCTGATATGATCAGCCTTAAACGTACTGAATGGAAGGATTTAACTAAACAAACCATGGACTGTCCAGACTGGTCCCATCAGTACATGAAAAACTGACCCATACGTACTCATAGTCTGATACAATCAGCCATCCGTACGGCCTGCAAGGACCAAGGACTGTCCAGACTGGTCATTCAGGCCATGAAAAATCAACCCACAAGTACTGATAGGCTGATATGATCAGCCTTATCCACACTGAATGGAAAGATTTAACCAACGGACCATGGACTGTCCAGACTGGTCCCATCAGTACATGAAAAATGACCGATACGTACTGATAGGCTGATACAATCAGCCATCCGTACGGCCTGCAAAGACCAAGGACTGTCCAGACTGGTCATTCAGGCCATGAAAAATCGACTCACATGTACTGATAGGCTGATATGATCAGCCTTATCCATCTTGAATTGAAGGAATTAACTCAACAGACCATGGACTGTCCAGACTTGTCCCATCAGTACATGAAAAATGACCCATACGTATTGATAGGCTAATATGATCAGCCATCCGTACTGCCTGGAAGGACTGGCCATGAAAAATCGCTCCACACGTACTGATAGGCTGATAAGATCAGCCTTATCCGTACTGAATGGAAGGATTTAACTCAACGGACCATGGACTGTCCAGACAGGTCCAATCAGTACATGAAAAATGACCCATACGTAATGGTAGGCTTATAGGATCATCTATCCGCACTGCCTGGACGGACCAAGGACTGTCCAGAATGGTCCATAGGGCAATGAAAAATCAACCCATACAGACTGATAGGCTTATACGATCAGCCATCCGTACTGACTTGAAGGACCAAGGACTGTCCAGACTTGCCCATCTGGCCATGAAAAATCGACCCACATGTACTTATAGGCTGATATGATCAGCCTTATCTGTACTGAATGGAAGGATTGAACTCAACGGACCATGGACTGTCAAGACTGGTCCCATCTGTACATGAAAAATTACCCATATGTACTGATAGGATGATCCGATCAGCCATCCGTACTGCCAGGAAGGACCAAGGAATGTCCAGACTGGTCCATCAGGCCATGAAAAATCGACCCATGCGTACTGATAGGTTGATATGACCAGCCTTAACCGTGAAAGGATAGGCTGAATGGAATGATTTAACTCAACGGACCATGGACTGTCTAGACTGGTCCCATCAGTACATGAAAAATGACCCATACGTACTGATAGGCTGATACGATCATCCATCCGTTCTACCTGGAAGGTCCAATGACTGTCAAGGCTGGTCCATCAGGCCATGAAGAATCGACCCATACGTACTGATAAACTGATATGATAAGCCTATATGATAAGCCTTATCCATACTGAATGGAAGGATTGAACTCTACAGACCATGGACTGTTCAGACTGGTCCCATCAGTACTTGAAAAATCACCCATACTTATTGATAGGCTGATACGAACAGCCATCTGTACTCCCTGGATGGACCAAGGACTGTCCAGACTGGTCCATTACGCCTTGAAAAATTGACCCATATCTACTGATAGGCTGATATGATCATCCTTAACCGTACTGAATGGAAGGATTTAACTCAACAGACCATGGACTATCCGGACTGGTTCCATCATAACATAAAGGATGACCCATACGTACTGATAGGCTGATAAGATCAGCCATCCGTACTGCCTGGAAAGACCAAGGACTGTCCAGACTGGTCCATCAGGCGATGAAAAAATGACCCAAAGGTACTGATAGACTGATATGATCAGCCTTATCCGTAGTGGCTGGAAGGATTTAACTCAACGGACCATGGACTGTCTGGACTGCTCCCATCCGTACACAAAAAATGACCCATACATACTGATAAGCTGAAACAATCAACCATCTGTACTGCTGGAAGGACCAATGACTGTCCAGACTACTCCATCAGGCTATGAAAAATCGACCAATACGTACTAATAAGCTGATATGACCAGCCTTATCCGTACTAAATGGAAAGATTTAACTCAACGGACCATGGACTGTCCGGACTGGCCCCATCAGTACATGAAAAATGACCGATACGTACGTACTAATAGGCTGATACAATCAGCCATACGTACTATCTGGAAGGACCAAGGACTGTCCAGACTTGTCCATCAGGCCATGAAAAATTGACCCATACATAATGATAGGCTGATATGATCAGCGTTTACCAAACTGAATGGAAGGATTTAACTCGACGGATAATGGACTCTCCGGACTGGTCTGATCAGTATATGAAAAATGACCCATACGTACTGATAGGCTGACACGATCATCCATCCGTACTACCTGGAAGGACCAATGACTGTCACGGCTTGTCCATAAGGCCATGAAATATCGATCCATACGTACTGATAGGCTGATATGATCAGCCTTAGCCATACTGAATGGAAGGATTTAACTCAACAGACCATGGACTGTTCAGACTGGTCCCATCAGTACTTGAAAAATGGCCCATACTTACTGATAGGCGAATACTATCGGTCTTTCGTACTGCCTGGATTGACAAAGGACTTTCCAAACTGGTCCATTACGCCATGAAAAATCGACCCATATCTACTGCTAGACTGATATGATCAGCCTTAACCGTACTGAATGGAAGGATTTAACTCAACGGACCGTGGACTGTCTGGACTGCTCCCATCAGTACACGAAAAGTGACCCATACATACTGATAGGCTGATATGATCAGCCTTATCCGTACTGAATGGAAGGATTTAACTCAACGGACCATGGACTGTCTGGACTGGTCCCATCAGTACATGAAAAATGACCGATACGTACGTACTGATAGGCTGATACAATCAGCCATCCGTACTGTCTGGAAGGACCAAGGACTGTCTAGACTCGTCCATTAGGCCATGAAAAATCGACCCATACGTACTGATAGACTGATATGACCAGCCTTATCAGTAGTGAATGGAAGGATTTAACTCAACGGAATGTGGACTGTCCGGACTGGTCCCATCAGTACATGAAAAATTACCCAAACGTACTGATAGGCTGATACGATCAGCCATCCATATTGCCTGGAAGGACCAAGGACTGTCCAGACTGGCCCATAAGGCCATGAAAAATCAACCCATACGTACTGATATGCTGATATGATCAGACTTAACCTTACTACATGGAAGGATTTAACTTAATGGACCTTGGACTGTCCGGACTGGTCCCATCAGTACATGAAAAATGACCCATACGTACTGATAGGCTGATACAATCAGCCATCCGTACTGCCTGGAAGGACTGTCCAGACTGGTCTATCAGGCCATGAATAATCGACCAATAAGTATTGATATGCTGATATGATCAGCCTTATCCATACTGAATGGAAGGATTTAACTCGACGGACCATGGACTGTCCGGACTGGTCCGATCAGTATATGAAAAATGACCCATACATACTGATAGGCTGACACAATCATCCATCCGTACTACCTGGAAGGACCAATGACTGTCAAGGCTGGTCCATCAGGCCATGAAAAATCTATCCATACGTACTGATAGGCTGATATGATCAGCCTTATCAATACTTAATGGAAGGATTTAACTCAATGGACCATGGACTGTTCAGACTGGTCTCAACAGTACTTGAAAAATAACCCATACTTACTGATAGGCTTATACGATCAGCCATCCGTAATGCCTGGATTGACCAAGGACTGTCCTGAGTGGTCAATCAGATCATGAAAAATCGACCCACACGTACTGATAGGCTGATATGATCAGCCTTATCCGTACTGAATGGAAGGATATAACTCAACGGACCATGGACTGTCCAAACTGGTCCCATAAGTACATGAAAAATGACCCATACGTACTGATAGATCAGGCATCGGTACTGCCTGGAAAGACCAAGGATTGTCCAGACTGGTCCTTCAGGCGATGAAAAATCAACCCACACGTACTGATAGGCTGAAATGATCAGCCTTATCCGTACTGAATGGAAAGATTCAACTCAATGGACCATGGACTGTCCGGACTGGTCCCATCAGTACTTGAAAAATGACCCATACGTACTGATAGGCTGATACGATCAGCCATCCGTACTGCCTGGAAGGACCAAGGACTGTCCAGACTGGTCTATCAGGCCATGAATAATCGACCCATACCTACTGATAGGCTGACATGATCAGCCTTATCCATACTGAATGGAAGCATTTAACTCGACGGACCATGGACTGTCTGGACTGGTCCAATCAGTATATGAAAAATGACCCATACGTACTGATAGGCTGACACAATCATGCATCCGTACTACCTGGAAGGACCAATGACTGTCAAGGCTGGTCCATCAGCCCATGAAAAATCTATCCATACGTACTGATAGGCTGATAAGAACAGCCTTATTCATACTGAATGGAAGGATTTAACTCAATGGACCATGGACTGTTCAGACTGGTCCCAACAGTACTTGAAAAATGACCGATACTTACTTATAGGCTTATACGATCAGCCATCCGTAATGCCTGGATTGACTGGTCAATCACGTCATGAAAAAACGACCTACACGTACTAATAGGCTGATATGATAAGCCTTATCCGTACTGAATGAAAGGATATAACTCAACGGACCATGGACTGTCCGGACTGGTCCCATCAGTACATGAAAAATGACCCATACGTACTGATAGGCTGATACGATCAGCCATCCGTACTGCCTGTATGGACCAGGGACTTTCCAGACTGGTCCATTAGGCCATGAAAAATAGACCCACATGTACTGATAGGCTGATATGATCAGCCTTATCCGTACTGAATTGAAGGATATAACTCAACAGACCATGTACTGTCCAGACTGATCCCATCAGTACATAAACAATGACCCATACGTACTGATAGGCTGATACGATCAGCCATCCGTACTGCCTGGAAGGACCAAGGACTGTCCAGACTGGTCCTTCAGGCGATGAAAAATCAACCCACACGTATGATAGGCTGAAATGATCAGCTTTATCCGTACTGAATGGAAGGATATAACTCAACGGACCATGGACTGTCCAGACTGGTCCCATCAGTACATGAAAAATGACCCATACGTACGTACTGATAAGCTGATACAATCAACCATACGTACTGCCTAGAAGGAAAAAGGACTATCTAGACTGGTTCATCATGCCTTGAAAAATTGACCACTCGTACTGATAGACTGATATGATCAGCCGTATCAGTACTGAATGGAAGGATTTAACTCAACGGACTATGGATTGTCTGGACTGGTCCCTTCAGTACATGAAAAATTACCCATACGTACTGATAGGCTGATACGATCAGGCATCCATACTGGTCCATAAGGCCATGAAAAAGCAACTCATACGTACTGATATGCTGATATGATCAGCCTTAATCGTACTAAATGGAAGGATTTAACTTAATGGACCATGGACTGTCCGGACTTGTCCCATCAGTACATGAAAAATGACCCATATGTACTGATAGGCTGATACGATCAGCCATTCATACTGCCTGGAAGGACCAAGGACTGTCCAGACTGGTCAATCAGGCCATGAATAATCGACCCATACGTACTGATAGGCTGATGTGATCAGCCTTAACCGTACTGAATGGAAGGATTTAACTCAACAGACCATGGACTGTATGGACTGCTCCCGTCAGTACACGAAAAATTACCCATACTTACTTATAGGCTGGTACGATTAGCAATCCGTAATGCCTGGATTAACCAAGGACTGTCCAGACTGGTCCATCAGGTAATGAAAAATCGACCCACACGTACTGATAGGCTGATATGATCAGCCTTATCCGTACTGAATGGAAGGATATAACTCAACGGACAATGGACTGTCCAGACTGGTCCCATCAGTACATGAAAAATTACCCTTACGTACGTACTGATAAGCTGTACAATCAACCATCCTTACTGCCTAAAAGGACCAAGGATTATCTAGACTTGTCCAGCAGGCCATGAAAACTTGACCTCTCGTACTGATAGACTGATATGACCAGCCTTATCAGTAGTGAATGGAAGGATTTAACTCAACGGAATGTGGACTGTCCGGACTGGTCCCATCAGTACATGAAAAATGACCCAAACGTACTGATAGGCTGATACTATCAGCCATCCATATTGCCTGGAAGGACCAAGGACTATCCAGACTAGTCCTTCAGGCGATGAAAAATCAACCCACACGTATGATAGGCTGAAATGATCAGCCTTATCCGTACTGAATGGAAGGATTTAACTCAATGGACCATGGACTGTCCGGACTGGTCCCATCAGTACTTGAAAAATGACCCATACGGACTGATAGGCTGATACGATCAGCCATCCGTACTGCCTGGAAGGACCAAAGACTGTCCATACTAGTCCATCAGTCCATTAAAAATCACCCATACGTACAGATAGGCTGATATTGTAAGACCCGATCCTGGTCCAAAGGACCCAACTAGGACCCACGGACTTACCTATCTAATCATGTAATTTTCGTTCACTTTTAAGGTCCAATATTTCTCTAAGTCTTTTTCAATCATATGAGGTTCAAAAATTTCGATTCCTAAGTGTATTCAGATAAGAGAAATTGTACCTTTATTAATATAAAACATGTGATCCAATACATAGATTCAGTTGCACAATAGGCTATCATAAATTCACGTGTCCATACTAACTATACTATCCCACAACCCACACATCCATCCACGGCTCAGGTCTTCATGGTTCCTTGGCCTTGCCACGGTACTCGTCTGGTCCTAAAAGCAACAGCATCACAAGACACATGTATAAGTACAATCTGATACCCTAACAGTCATGTCTACATTGCATGGTTTGGTTCTCTAATTCTATGGTCCATAACCTATCCATTCAGCTCACAAGGCCCACGGCCACACTCAGGACACCACCCAGGATATCCTGGACGCCTACTCAACACACGGCCTGACTGATCCAATGTGGTCCAACCTTTGTCCACACCAAACAACAATCGACTATGGCTGATTCCCAAATCTGATCAACCCAAATAAATCCCTAAAAACTAATTAAAGTTCATGAAAATTCCTAAGAAATCCCAACTAAGAATAATCCATAATCCGAATCTACAGAACCGGCCTCCATCCTTTTGATCTCGGCCACAATCAGCCAAACCGGCCATAAATGACCATACTCAAATCAATTAGGTAAAACCTAATACAATCCATGATAATTCATGATAAATCCCCACTAAGAGGAATACATGGTCGGAATTCAATGAATCCCACCGGAGCGTATAGAATCCGACCAAGACCAGTCCGGCCAAAGGCCAAGGACTATGTTCCTGGACCAGCCAAAGCCTTGGTCCAGTCACACTGAGATTGAAACGACAACCACATAAAGAATATAGATGAAGAGAAGTTAATCAGTAAGGGGATGGGAAGAAATGGGTCTGGATTCACCAAACCGACCACAGCCCACACGGCATCACACTGCAGCCATGGCAGGATGGTTCGGTCCATCCCACTCACCTTGGGCGTGCGCTCTGGAGTGCTCAAGCCCTTCTCCAAGTCCTTATCCTTGCCTCTAGTACCCATACTCAATCGATCTCCACACCATACAAGCAAACTCCTGACCGGAAATCAATCACCAACACACACAACCAAGCCTTGATATCTCTCTCTCTCTCTCTCTCTCTCTCTCTCTCTCTCTTTCTTTCTCTCTATCACGATTTGGACAGAGCTTTCCTTAGGGAAAATTGTGTGAATTATGGACCCCTAGGGTCTGTATTTAAAGGCAAGAATCGACCCTTAACTTCCTGGGCAAACAGGCATGACTTGGTTGTCGAATGGGTGCAACTTGCACCATTCGCACCCCTTCGTCCTAACTGCCTCCAACCGTCTCTCTCTCCCTTATCCTTTTTGAATGAAAGCCCCATGGTCCTGTCCACTGCCCTGCCTACTTGTCCAAGACCCCAAACTTGTCGGACCCCCCTTGGCCAACAAGACCAGCACCATAACCGCCCATGACCCGAGCCCCTCGACCATGACCCGAACCCTTCACCCAGCTGAGGTGAGCTGGTTGCTAGCTGCCCCAGCTAAGTGAGCTGGTGGTCCAGCTACTGGATCTGACCTAGGCTAGTGTGAGCTGTACCAAACTGTCCCGAGCTTGATCTATCTGGCCGAGCTACTCCCATTCCTTGTCCGGCTGCCTTAGAACTCATCCAACTCTTCTTTCATTGTCTTCATTCAATTTTGGTTAAGTCCCAGCCTACTGATGCACTTAACCATCCTTCCAGCCATGATACACTTGTCCTTAGGTCATGTGACCTGACTGGTGCGTCTCCTCGCACCATGGCTGTGCCCGAAGGCCTTATCTATAATCAGGGACATGACAAGTCTCCCCCACTTGAGATGGATTCGTCCTTGAATCCGACCCTAGACTTGTCTCCATTGAAAACTGACCATACCATTCTCGAAAGTCAGCTTTCATCCTTGCTTCTGTCTCCCAAGTAACTTGTTCTTTTCCATTGCAATCCCAAAGAACTTTGACCATCTGATGGTCTTCCTTCCCATAGCTTTTTCCATCCTATCCACAGTCCGAACCGCCCTTGTCTCCAAAGTGAGGTTCGTTCCTAGATCAGATGGAATCTCAGGGATTACTATGTCTTGATCTGAAAGACATTTCCTCAGCTGAGATACATGGAACACATTGTGAAATGCATCCATCTCTGTCGGTAGGTTCAGCTTGTAAGCCACCGCACCAACCCTCTCTATGATCCGGAATGGACCCAAGTATCTTGTATCCAACTTCCTTCAGCCAGACACCCTCTTCCGGCCCTTAAAGGTAATCATCTTTAAGTAGACCATGTCGCCTATCTCAAACTCCACATGCTTCCTTCTTCTATCTGCATAGGACTTGTGGCGGCCATGTGCTTCCTTTATCTTGTCCTTTATAAACTGGATCTTCTCTGTGGTCTCCTCCACAATCTCAGGCCCTATCATGGTGCGCTCCCCCACTTGGGTCCAACATAATGGTGTCCTGCAAGGTCGTCCATACAAAGCCTCCACCAAAGGCAGATGTCTCTCCCAAGAATCTCCCCAGTCCAAAACACATGCCCTCAGCATGTCCTCCTATGTCTGGATGGTTCTCTCCGACTGACCATCCGTTTGTGGATGATAAGATGTACTCATGTTCACTCTTGTTCCCAAGGCCTTTTGGAAAGCCTTCCAAAAGTAAGAAGAAAACCGAGGATCTCTATCTGAAACATACTGGCCGGCACTCCATGTAGGCGTACTATCTCATCCATGTAGATCCGTACCAAAGGCTCCACACCATCAGTCTTCTTGATTGGTATGAAATGGGCTGACTTGGTTAAAAGGTCCACCACTACCCATACTGAATCCATCTTGTTCCTGGTCGTGGGAAAACCAGACACAAAATCCATGGTGATATGATCCCACTTCCATTCTGGAATAGGTAGATTCTGAAGTAACCCACTGGGTACTTGATGCTCTGCCTTGACGAGTTGGCAAGTAGGACACTTAGCCACCCATTCGGCCACATCCTTCTTCATACGAACCCAATGGTAATACCTCTTGATGTCATTGTACATCTTGTTCAGTCCAGGATGCACAAAGACCTTAGACTTATGAGACTGGCCCATAATCTCCTCCTTAAGTCCCCTTACATTTGGAACACTGATCCTCCCATGGACCAAGATTGTTCCATCTTGTGCAACCTAGTACTCCGTCTTATCATTCATAGCAACCTTCTGAAGGTTCTCATCCAAGCCTTGTGCTTGCTTAATCCTGGAAAGAAGATCAGCCTGGTTCACTGCCTCCAAACCCAATGGCTCGTCCTCGCTGGCCAATGTGTTCAGGTGCAATGACCGGACCATCCCTTCCAGCACCTCTGCCTCCCTTTCAGCTGAGACCTCAGCCCTTCTACGGCTCAAGGCATCGGCCACCAAGTTTGCTTTACCGGGATGGTAAGCAATCTCAAGATCATAATCGGCCACAAATTCCATCCACCTTCTTTGTCTCAAATTCAACTCAGGTTGACTGAATATATACTTGAGACTCTTGTGGTCTGTTAAGATCTGACCCTTGGCTCCATACAAGTATGATAGCCATATCTTGAGGGCAAACACCACTGCGGCCATTTCCAAGTTGTGGGTTGGGTAGTTCCCTTCATGCTTCCTCAATTTCCTAGAGGCATAGGCAATGACCTTACCGTGTTGGGTCAATACACACCCCAATCCAGTGATGGATGCATCCGTGTATACCACATATGGTTGGTCAGCCTCTGGCAACACTAGGATAGATGCACCTGTCAACATATCCTTCAAAGCAGAGAAACACTTCTGACACTCCTCAGACCATACAAACTTCACATCCTTACCAGTTAGTTGTGTCATTTGTTGAGCCAAGCTGGCAAACCCCTTGAAAAAATTCATGTAATATTCGGTCATACCTAAGAAACTGCTGACCTTTGTTGCATTCTTAGGTCATGGCCATACTTGTATGGCCTTAATCTTCTCAGGTCAACTGAGACTCCCTGGTCTGACACAATGTGTCCAAGGAATCCAACACTCCCAACGGACCATGGAGTGTCCAGACTGGTCCCATCAGTACATGAAAAATGAGCCATATGTACTGATAGGCTGATACGATCAGCCATCCGTACTGCCTGGAAGGACCAAGGACTGTCCAGACTTGTCCATCAGGCCATGAAAAATCGACCCATAAGTATTGATAGGCTTATATGATCAGCCTTATCTATACAGAATGGAAGGATTTAATTCAACGGACCATGGACTATTCGGACTGGTCCCATTAGTACATGAAAAACGACCCATACGTACTGATAGGTTGTTACGATCAGCCATGAGTACTGCCTGGAAGTACCAAGGACTGTCCAGAATGGTCCATCATGCCATTAAAAATCGACCCATACGTACTGATAGGCTGATATGATCAGCCTTAACCACGAAAGGATAGGCTGAATGGAAGGATTTAACTCAAAGGTCTATGGACTGTCCAGACTGGTCCCATCAGTACATGAAAAACTGACCCATACGTACTGATAGGCTGATACAATCAGCCATCTGTACTGCTTGGATGGACCAAGGACTGTCCTGACTGGTCCATCAGGCCATGAAAAATCGACCCACACGTACTGATAGGCTGATATGATCAGTGTTATCCGTACTGAATGGAAGAATTTAACTCAACGAACCATGGACTATCCAGACTGGCCCCATCAGTACATGAAAAATGAACCATATGTACTGATAGGCTGATACGATCAGCCATCCGTACTGCCTGGATGGACCAAGGACTGTCCAGACTGGTCCATCAGGCCATGAAAAATCGACCCACACGTACTGATAGGCTGATATGATCAGCCTTATCCGTACTGAATGGAAGGATTTAACTCAACGGACCATGGACTGTCTAGACTGGTCCCATCAGTACATGAAAAATGACCCATACATACTGATAGGCTGATAGGATCATCCATCCGTACTGCCTGGATGAACCAAGTACTGTCCAGACTGGTCATTCAGTCCATGAAAAATCGACCCACGCGTACTGATAGGCTGATATATCATCCTTATCCGTACTGAATGGAAGGATTTAACTCAACGGATCATGGACTGTCCGGGCTGGTCCCATCAGTACATGAAAAATGACCCATACATACTGATAGGATGATACGATCATCCATCTTTACTGCCTGGATGGACCAAGGACTGTCCAGACTGGTCCATCAGGCCATGAAAAATGGACCCATACAGACTGATAGGTTGATACGATCAGCCATCCGTACTGCCTAAAAGGACCAAGGACTATCCATACTTGTCATTCAGGCCATGAAAAGTCGACCCATAAGTATTGATAGGCTTATATGATCAACCTTTTCCATACTGAATGGAATGATTTAATTCAATGGACCATGGACTATCCAGACTGGTCCCATCAGTACATGTAAAATGTCCCATACGTACTGATAGGCTGATACCATCAGCCATCCATACTGCCTGGAAGGACCAAGGACTGTCCAGACTTGTCCATCAGGCCATGAAAAATCGACCCGCTTATATGATCAGCCTTATCCACACTGAATGGAAGGATTTAATTCAACGGACCATGGACTGTCAGAATTGGTCCCATTAGTACATGGAAAATGACCCATACGTACTGATAGGCTGTTATGATCAGCCATCAATACTGCTTAGAAGGACCAAGGACTGTCTAGACTGGTCCATCATGCCATGAAAAATCGACCCATACGTATTGATAGGCTGATATTGTAATAACCCTCACGAACCAATGAATTTTTGGTCGAGAAAAATTCCGCTCGACCAGTTTGGAGTTGGTCGATCAGATTTAAAAATAAAAACCAACCTGGAGAATTAATGTCTCGACGAGACTGTCGTGTGGTCGAAAGACCTTCCCTTGATATATCTGGTCGAGTTCTAATTATTATGGTCGAGTTTCATTAAAGCTGAAAGAGTTTATCTAAAAGAAAGACGAGATCCGTGAGACGGGAAATGTTTGGTCGAAAACTGCCCAAAAAGACCATTCAGCTACTTGGCCGTTCATGTGCGATGCACATAATTTTCACCTGCTTGCTTGCTTGACCAGTCATGTGCCATGCACCTTCCTGCCTACCTGCTTGGTTAATGAGTTAATCATGTGCAAGTCACCAGCTACTTGCTTCAGCTGCTTGCAGCTTTCTTCATGGGAAGGAAAAGTTCAGTTGCTTGTGCTGCTTGGTGTGCTGAAGCATGTCTCCAGCTGTCTAGCCTCAGCTATGCCTTGTGTGGGAGCAAACCCTTGTCTGAAGTAACTCCTCATGCTAGAAAACACCATCTTCTATCCTCTGTACGTCCTGTTACAGAAGTAAAACAAGAGAAAAATCAGTAAGAGTTTGAGAGAAAAATCAGTAAGTGTTTGAGAGGAAAAATCAGAAAAAAATTGAGGAAAAATCAGAGATTAAACACAGGAGCATGGACGACCCTTTCTAACCTTCTTGTGCCTTTAATCAGTGGCTGTGGTGTGTGGAAGATTTGTAGATTGTTCAGGAGATCCATGAGACCAGTCCACAACTTATCAGTATTGAGTATTAAACCGGTAAGACATTCAATCAGTTTGTTTGGATCAGTTTGATCAGATTAGTTCTAGTGAAGCTTTATGTCTGGAGTAAACCCTAAGCCATGCTCTGTTCTGTTTGAGTTTTAACTGAACCTTATCTCTCTCTTTTAATCGGTTTAGCTATGAGCTAAGCTTGGAGGAGGGGCACCATCTGAGATCAAATAACCGTGAGTTCTTGTGGTCAGTGGCCGAGAGAAGCTTGAAGGATCAACTAGATTCATAAAGTAGAATCATGTTCTGACTAGTTGGTCGGAAAAGTCTGAAGATCAGTCCGGGTAACCTTGTGGACGTTCTGAATCAGGAGTGAAGTGGAGTGTGATTAGCTTGAGCTCGAGTCTAGTCTTCCTTAGCCAATCTCATGGATTAAATTGTGAGTCTAGATAGATGATGAATAAGTTATGAATGATTATGCATGATTGCATACTAAATATGGTTGATTGATAAGCAAAGTCTCTTAATCTATAATTGAATGTGAGGTGTTTACTTATGTAAACACTTAGAAATATTATGAATTATTATTTGAGGTTTATCCCAAGCCTTAGTACTTGTTCTCAAGTACTAATATATAAGTATATTATTAAGTATATAAGTATGAATCATGTGAATTCTTATTGTATACTCACTCTCCTGAAAGTCCCGCATTACCGTGAATTGGTCCTGCGATATGGAACAAGGTCACGAAGACACGATGATGGGGTCGCACCCTGGAGGCCGTGTAACTGCATGCAGCCTTAGATGTTCGATCTTCGAATATTTGATGGAGATGATGGTTATATTTATTTTCCCGCTAAGCTCGGTTAGCCTTGGTGGTTTTCTGAGTTTAGCATATATATAAATATATATTAGAAGTATATATTATAAGTATATATAGAAAAATCAGTAAGAGTTTGAGAGAAAAATCAGTAAGAGTTTGAGAGGAAAAATCAGAAAAAAATTAAGGAAAAATCAGAGATTAAACACAGGAGCATGGACGACCCTTTCTAACCTTCTTGTGCCTTTAATCAGTGGTTGTGGTGTGTGGAAGATTTGTAGATTGTTCAGGAGATCCATGAGACCAGTCCACAACTTATCAGTATTGAGTATTAAACCGGTAAGACATTCAATCAGTTTGTTTGGCTGATATGATCATCCTTACCAGTTAGTTGTGTCATTTGTTGAGCCAAACTGGCAAACCCCTTGAAAAAATTCCTGTAATATTCGGCCATACCTAAGAAACTGCTGACCTTTGTTGCATTCTTAGGTCGTGGCCATACTTGTATGGCCTTAATCTTCTCAGGTCAACTGAGACTCCCTGGTCTGACACAATGTGTCCAAGGAATCCAACACTCCCAACGGACCATGGAGTGTCCAGACTGGTCCCATCAGAACATGAAAAATGAGCCATATGTACTGATAGGCTGATACGATCAGCCATCCGTACTGCCTGGAAGGACCAAGGACTGTCCACACTGGTCCTCTAGGCCATGAAAAATCCAATCATACGTACTGATAGGCTGATATGATCAGCCTTAACTGTACTGAATGGAAGGATTTAACTCAACGGACCATGGACTGTCCAGACTGGTCCCATCAGTACATGAAAAATGACCCATACATAATGATAGGATGATACGATCATCCATCTGTACTGCCTGGATGGACCAAGGACTGTCCAGACTGGTCCATAAGGCCATGAAAAATTGACCCATACAGATTGATAGGCTGATACGATCAGCCATCCGTACTGCCTGGAAGGACCAAGGACTATCCAGACTTGACATTTAGGCCATGAAAATTCGACCCATAAGAATTGATAGGCTCATATGATCAGCCTTATCCATATTGAATGGAAAGATTTAATTCAACGGACCAAGGACTGTCCAGACTGGTCCCATCAGTACATGTAAAATGACCCATAGTACTGATAGGCTGATACGATCAGCCATTCATACTGCCTGGATGGCCAAGGACTGTCCTGACTTGTCCATCAGGCCCATGAAAAATCGACCAACACGTACTGATAGGCTGATATGATCAGCCTTATCCGTACTGAATGGAAGGATTTAACTCAACGGACTATGGACTGTCCAGACTGGTCCCATTAGTAAATGAAAAATGACCCATATGTACTGATAAGCTGATACGATAAGCCATCCATACTGCCTGGAAGGACCAAGGACTGTCCAGACTGGTCCTTCAGGCCATGAAAAAATTACCCATACTGATTGATAGGCTGATACGATCAGCCATCCGTACTGCCTTAAAGGACAAAGGATTATCCAGACTTGTCATTCAGGCCATTAAAAATTAACCCGTAAGTATTGATAGGCTTATATGATCAGCCTTATCTATACTGAATGGAAGGATTTAATTCAACGGATCATGGACTATTCAGACTGGTCCCATTAGTACATGAAAAATGACCCATACGTACTGATAGGCTGTTACGATTACCCATGAGTACTGCCTGGAAGGACCAACAACTGTCCAGACTGGTCTGTCATGCCATTAAAAATCGACCCATACGTACTGATAGGCTGATATGATCAGCCTTAACCAGGAAAGGATAGGCTGAATGGAAGGATTTAACTCAACAGACTATGGACTGTCCAGACTGGTCCCATCAGTACATGAAAAACTGACCCATACGTACTGATAGGCTGATACACTCAGCCTTCCGTACTGCATGGAAGGACCAAGGACTGTCCAGACTTGCCTTTCAGGCCATGTAAAATTGACCCACATGTACTGATAGGCTGATATGACCAGCCTTATCCATACTGAATGGAAGGATTTAACTCAACGGACCATGGACTGTCCAGACTGGCCCCATCAGTACATGAAAAATGAACCATACGTACTGATAGGCTGATACGATCAGCCATCCGTACTTCCTTGATGGACCAAGGACAGTCCAGACTGGTCCATCATGCCATGAAAAATCGACCCACACGTACTGATAGGCTGATATGATCAGCCTTATTTGTACTGAATAGAAGGATTTAACTCAACGGACCATGGACTGTCAAGACTGGTCCCATCAGTACATGAAAAATGACCCATACATACTGATAGGCTGATAGGATCATCCATCCAAACTGCCTGGATTGACCAAGGACTGTCCTGACTTGTCCCATCAGTACATGAAAAAATGACCCATACGTACTGATAGCCTGGTACAATCAGCCATCCGTACTGCTTGGATGGACCAAGGACTGTCCTGACTTGTCCATCAGGCTATGAAAATTCGACCCATAGGTATTGATAAGCTTATATGATCAGCTTTATCCATATTGAATGGAAATATTTAATTCAACGGACAAAGGAATTTTAGATTGGTCCCATCAGTACATGTAAAATGACCCATACGTACTGATAGGCTGATACGATCAGCCATCCGTACTGCCTGGACGGACCAAGGACTATCCAGACTTGACATTCAGGCCATGAAAATCCGACCCATAAGTATTGATAGGCTTATATGATCAGCCTTATCCATATTGAATGGAAATATTTAATTCAACGGACCAAGGACTGTCACAATTGGTCCCATCAGTACATGTAAAATGACCCATAGTACTGATAGGCTTATACGATCAGCCATTCATACTGCCTGGATGGACCAAGGACTGTCCTGACTTGTCCATCAGGCCATGAAAAATTGACCCACACGTACTGATAGGCTGATATGATCAGCCTTATCCATACTGAATGGAAGGATTTAACTCAACGAACCATGGACTGTCTAGACTGGTCCCATCAGTACATGAAAAATGACCCATACGTACTGATAGGCTGATACTATCAGCCATCCGTACTGCTTGGAAGGACCAAGGACTGTCTAGATTGGTCCATCAGGCCATGAAAAATCGACCCATAAGTACTGATAGGCTGATATGATCAGCCTTAACCTACTGAATGCAAGGATTTAACTCAACATACCATGGACTGTCAAGACTGGTCCCATCAGTACATGAAAAACTGACCCATACATACTCATAGGATGATACGATCAGCCATCCGTACTGCCTGGAAGGACCAAGGACTGTCCATACTAGTCCATCTGGCCATGAAAAATCTACCCACACGAACTGATAGGCTGATATGATCAGCATTATCCGTACTGAATAGAAGGATTTAACTCAACGGACCACGTACTGTCCAGACTGGCCCCATCAGTACATGAAAAATCACCCATACGTACTGATAGGCCGATACGATCAGCCATCCGTACTGCCTAGATGGACCAAGAACTGTCCAGACTGGTCCATCAGGCCATGAAAAATCGTCCCACATGTACTGATAGGCTGATATGACCAGCCTTATCTGTACTGAATAGAAGGATTTAACTCAACGGACCATGGACTGTCCAGACTGGTCCCATCTGTACATGAAAAACTGACCCATACGTACTGATAGGCTGATACGATCAGCCATCCGTACTGCCTGGATGGACCAAGGACTGTCCTGACTAGTCCATCAGGCCATGAAAAATTGACCCACACGTACTGATAGGCTGATATGATCAGCCTTATCCGTACTGAATGGAAGGATTTAACTCAACCGACCATGGACTGTCTAGACTGGTCCCATCAGTACATGAAAAATGACCCATACGTACTGATAGGGTGATAGGATCATCCATCCGTACTGCCTGGATGGACCAAGGACTGTCCAAACAAGTCATTCAGGCCATGAAAAATCGACCCACACGTACTGATTGGCTGATATATTAGCCTTATCCATACTGATTGGAAGAATTTAACTCAACGGACGATGGAATGTCCAGACTTGTCCCATCACTACATGAAAAAATGACCCATACGTACTGATAGGCTGATACAATCAGCCATCCGTACTGCCTGGATGGACCAAGGACTGTCCTGACTGGTCCATCAGGCCATGAAAAACCGACCCACATGTATTGATAGGTTGATATCATCAGCCATATCCGTACTGAATGGAAGGATTTAACCCAATGGATTATGGACTGTCCAGACTGGTCCCATCAGTACATGAAAAATGACCCATACGTACTGATAGGCTGATACGATCAGCCATCCGTACTGCCTGGAAGGACCAAGGACTGTCCAGACTGGTCCATCAGGCCTTGAAAAATCGACCCATGCATACTGATAGGCTGATATGAACGCATTAACCGTACTGAATGTTAGGATTTAACTCAACATACAATGGACTATCAAGACTGGTCCCATCAGTACATGAAAAACTGACCCACACGTACTGATAGGCTGATACAATCAGCCATCCGTACTGCCTGGAAGGACCAAGGACTGTCCAGACTGGTCATTCAGGCCATGAAAAATCGACCCACACATACTGATAAGCTGATATGATCAGCCTTATCCATACTGAATGGAAGGATTTAACTTAACGGACTATTGTCTGTCTAGACTGGTCCCATCAGTACATGAAAAATGACCCATACATACTGATAGGATGATACGATCATCCATCCGTACTGCCTGGATGGACCAAGGACTGTCCAGACAGGTCAGTCAGGCCATGAAAAATCGACCCATACGTACTGATAGGCTGATACGATCATCCTTAACCATACTGAATGGAAGGATTTAACTCAACAGATCATGGACTGTCTAGACTGGTCCCATCAGTACATGAAAAATGACCCATACCTGCTGATAGGATGATACGATCATCCATCCGTACTGCCTGGATGGACCAAGGACTATCCAGGCAGGTCCATCAGTCCATGAAAAATTGACCCATACAGACTGATAGGCTGATACGATCAGCCTTATCCGTACTGAATGGAAGAATTTAACTCAACGGACCATAGATTGTCCAGACTGGTACCATCAGTACATGAAAATGACCCATACATACTGATAGGCTGATACGATCAGCCACCCGTACTGCAAGGAAGGACCAAGGACTGTCCAGACTGGTCCATCTGGCCATGAAAAATCGACGACCCACACGTACTGATAAGCTGATATGATCATCCTTATCTGTATTGAATGGAAAGATTTAACTCAACGGACCATATACTGTCCATACTGGTCCCATCAGTACATGAAAAATGACCCATACATACTGATAGGCTGACAGGATCATCCATTCGTACTGCCTGGATGGAGCAAAAACTGTCGAGACTTGTCATGTCCCCGATCCTCGATAGGACCGTGGGACGGACCATGGTACATAGGAATGCACCANAAAATGACCCATACATACTGATAGGCTGATACGATCAGCCACCCGTACTGCAAGGAAGGACCAAGGACTGTCCAGACTGGTCCATCTGGCCATGAAAAATCGACGACCCACACGTACTGATAAGCTGATATGATCATCCTTATCTGTATTGAATGGAAAGATTTAACTCAACGGACCATATACTGTCCATACTGGTCCCATCAGTACATGAAAAATGACCCATACATACTGATAGGCTGACAGGATCATCCATTCGTACTGCCTGGATGGAGCAAAAACTGTCGAGACTGGTTCATCAGGCCATGAAACATTGACCCATACAAACTGATAGGCTGATACGATCAGCCATCCGTACTGCCTGGATGGACCAAGGACTGTCCAGACTGGTCCATCAGGCCATAAAAAATCGATCCACACGTACTGATAGGCTGATATGATCAGCCTTATCCGTACTGAATGGAAGGAGTTAACTCAACGTACCATGGACTGTCTAGACTGGTCCCATCAGTACATGAAAAATGACCCATACAGACTGATAGGCGGACACGATCAGCCATCCGTGTTGCTTAGAAGGACCAAGGACTATCCAGACATGTCATTTAGGCCATGAAAAATCGACCCATAAGTATTGATATGCTTATATGATCAGCCTTATCCATACTGAATGGAAAGATTTAATTCAACGGACCAAAGACTGTCCGGACTGGTCCCATCAGTACATATAAAATGACCCATACGTACTGATAGGCTGATACGATCAGCCATCCGTACTGCCTGGAAGGACCAAGTACTGTCCAGACTTGTCAATCAGGCCATGAAAAATCAACCCAAAAGTATTGATAGGCTTATAAGATCAGTCTTATCCATACTGAATGGAAGGATTTAATTCAACGGACCATGGACTGTCCGGACTGGTCCCATTAGTACATGAAAAATGACCCATACGTACTGATAGGCTGTTACAATCAGCTATCAGTACTGCCTTGAAGGACCAAGGACTGGCCAGACTGGTCCATCATGCCATTAAAAATCGACCCATATGTATTGATAGACTGATATGATCAGCCTTAACTAGGAAAGGATAGGCTGAATGGAAGGATTTAACTCAATGGACCATGGACTGTCAAGACTGGTCCCATCAGTACATGAAAAACTGACCCATACGTACTGATAGGCTGATACGATCAGCCATCCGTACTGCCTGGAAGGACCAAGAACTGTCCAGACTAGTTCATCTGGCCATGAAAACTCTACCCACACGTACTGATAGGCTGATATGATCAGCCTTATCCGTACTGGATGGAAGGATTTAACTCAACGGACCATGTACTGTCCGGACTAGCCCAATCAGTACATGAAAATGAACCATACGTACTGATAGTCTGTTAAGATCAGCCATCAATACTGTCTGGAAGGACCAAGGACTGGACAGACTGGTCCATCATGCCATTAAAAATCGACCAATACGTACTGATAGGCTGATATGATCAGCCTTAACCAGGAAAGGATAGGCTGAATGGAAGAATTTAACTCAACGGACCATGGACTGTCCAGACTGCTCCCATCAGTACATGAAAAACTGACCCATACGTACTGATAG
>MU106307.1:7967-41345 GCA_012274485.2 Sinapis alba | reverse complement strand
TCACACTCGACCAGGTCAGCTACAGCAGCTGGACCACTAGTCTAAGACAGCTCCAGTAGCTGGACCACTAGCTCACTTAGCTGGGGCAGCTAGCAACCAGCTCACCTCAGCTGGGTGAAGGGTTTGGGTCCTGGTCATGGGACTCGGGTCAGGGGCGGTTATGGTGCCGACCTGGGAGGTCAAGGGAGGTCCGACCAGTTGGGGTCTTGGACGAGTTGGCCGAGCAGTTGACAGGACCCAGGAGCTTGCCATCGAAGAGGATAAGGGAGAGATGGGGCGGTTAGAGGCGGTTGGGGCGAAGGGGTGCGAGTGGTGCAAGTTGCACCCATTCGGCCAACAAGTCGTGCCTATTCGACCAAGCAGTTGGGGGTCGGTTCTGGCCTATAAATACAGACCCTAGGGGTCCAGATTGGACACAATTTCCTCTAAGGAAAAATCTGCCCAAATCGAGACAGAGAGAAACAAAGAGAGAGAGAGAGAGAGAATTCGATCAAGGCTTGGCCGTGTGAGTTTGGAAGTGGATTCCGATCAAGAGTTGGCCTGTGTGAAGTGGAGATCGACTGAGAATGGGAACAAGAGGCAAGGAGAAGGATGTAGAGAAGGGCTTGAGCACTCCAGAGCGCACGCCCAAGGTGAGTGGGAAGGACCGATCCATCCTGCCATGGCCGCGGCTTGATGCTGTATGGCTGTGGGTGGTTTGGTGGTTCCAGACCCATTTCTTCCCATTTACTTATTTGATTTCCTCCCCTTCTTGTATATTCTGTATGTGGATGGTGTGATCATCATGGCGTGACTGGACAAGGCTTTGGCCGGTCCAGGAACATAGTCCTTGGCCTTAGGCCGGACTGGTCTTGGTCGGGTTCTATATGCTCCGGTCGGATTCATTGAATTCCGACCATGGATTCCTCTTATTGGGGATTTATCATGAATTATCATGGGTTTTATTAGGTTTTACCTAATTGATTCATGGAAGGTCAGTTATGGCCAATTTGGCCGGTTGAGGCCGAGATCAATAGGATCGAGGCCGGTTCTTTGGATTCTGATGATGGATCATTCCTAATTAGGATTTTTAGGGAATTGTCATGAATCTTATTTAGTTTTTGGGATTTTATTTGGATAAGTCAGATTTGGAAGCCAGCCATGGCCGATTGTAGTTGGTGTGGACTAGGGGATGGTCCGCATGGAACCAGTCAGGCCGCAGGATGGGCGATGGTCCAGGACGTCCTGAGGAACGTCCTGGGTGTGGCCGCGTGCCTTGTGAATTAAGGGGATAGGTTGTAGAGTATATAATACAAGAACTGAACAATGCAAGTAGAATTGATATGATAGGTTATCGGATTGTACTCATACATATGTCTTGTGATGATGTGCTTTCAGGATCAGACCAGGACCGTGGCAAGGCCAAGGAACCATGAAGACCTGAGCCGTGGATGGATGTGTGGGTTGTGGGATAGTTAGTTAGTATAAACTCTTGAACTTATGATAGCCTATTGTGCAACTGAATCTATGTATTGGATCACAAGTTTTCTTATTAATAAAGATACAATTTCTCTTATCTGAATAGGCTTAGGAATCGATGTACTTGAACCTCATATGTTTGAAAAATGACCTAGATAATTATGGAACCTTAAAAATGAACAAAATTTACATAGATAGACATAAGTAAGACTTCGGGTCCTAGTTGGGTCCTTTGGGCCAGGATCGGGTCTTACATGGACTGTCCAGACTGGTCCCACCTATACATGAAAACTGAGCTATATGTACTGATGACTGATACGGTCAGCCATCCGAACTGCCTGGATGGACCAAGGACTGTCCAAACTGGTCCATCAGGCCATGAAAAATTGACCCATAAGTATTGATAGGCTTATATGATCAGCTTTATCCATACTGAATGGAAGGATTTAATTCAACGGACCATGGAATGTCCGTACTGTTCCCATTAGTACATGAAAAAATGACCCATACGTACTGATAGGCTGATACGATCAGCCATACGTACTGCCTGGAAGGACCAAGGACTGTCCAGACTTGTCCAACAGGCCATGAAAAATCAACCCATAAGTATTGATATTATCAGCCTTATCCGTACTGAAAGGAAGGATTTAACTCGACCATGGACTGTCCAGACTGATCCCATGAAAAATGAGCCATATGTGCTGATGACTTATACGTTCAGCCATCCGTACTGCTTGGATGAACCAAGGACTGTCCAGACTGGTCCATCAGGCCATGAAAAAATGACCCATAAGTATTGATAGGCTTATATGATCAGCTTTAGCCATACTGAATGGAAAGATTAAATTCAACAGACCAAGGACTGTCCAGACTGGTCCATCAGGCCATGAAAAATCGACCCACACGTACTGATAGGCTGATATTATCAGTCTTATCCGTACTGAAAGGAAGGATTTAACTCAACGGACCATGGACTGTCCAGACAGGTCCCACCTATACATGAAAAATGAGCCATACGTACTGATGACTGATACGATCAGCCATCCGTACTGCCTGAATGGACCAAGGACTGTCCAGACTTGTCCATCAGGCCATAAAAAATCGACCCATAAGTATTGATAGGCTTATATGATCAGCTTTATCCATACTGAATGGATAGATTTAATTCAACGGACCATGGACTGTCCGGACTAGTCCCATTAGTACATGAAAAAATGACCCATACGTACTGATAGGCTGATACGATCAGCCATCCGTACTCCCTGGAAGGACCAAGGACTGTCCAGACTTGTCCAATTGGCCATGAAAAATCAACCCATAAGTATTAATATTATCAGCCTTATCCGTACTGAAAGGAAGGATTTAACTCGACCATGGACTGTCCAGACTGGTCCCACCTATACATGAAAAATGAGCCATATGTACTGATGACTGATACAGTCACCCATCCGAACTGCCTGGATGGGCCAAGGACTGTCCAGATTGGTCCATCAGGCCATGAAAAAATGACCCATAAGTATTGATAGGCTTTTATGATCAGCTTTATCCATACTGAATGGAAGTATTTAACTCAACGGACAGTGGACTGTCCGGACTGGTCCCATTAGTACATGAAAAAATGACCCATACTTAATGATAGGCTGATACGATCAGCCATCCGTACTGCCTGGAAGGACCAAGGACTGTCCAGACTTGCCCAACAGGCCATGAAAAATCAACCCATAAGTATTGATATTATCAGCCTTATCCATACTAAAAGGAAGGATTTAACTCGACCATGGACTGTCTAGACTGGTCCCACCTATACATAAAAAATGAGCCATATGTACTGACGACTGATACGGTCAGCCATCCGTACTGCCTGGATGAACCAGGGACTGTCCAGACTGGTCCATCAGGCCATGAAAAATTGACCCATAAGTGTTGATAGGCTTATATGATTAGCTTTATCCATACTGAATGGAAGGATTTAATTCAACAAACCAAGGACTGTCCAGACTGGTCCCATTAGTACATGAAAAAATGACCCATACGTACTGATAGGCTGATACGATCAGCCATCCGTACTGCCTGGAAGGACCAAGGACTGTCCAGACTTGTCCAACAGGCCATGAAAAATCAACCCATAAGTATTGATATTATCAGCCTTATCCGTACTGAAAGGAAGGATTTAACTCGACCATGGACTGTCCAGACTGGTCCCACCTATACATGAAAAATGAGCCATACATACTGATGACTGATACGATCATCCATCTGTACTGCCTGGATGGACCAAGGAATGTCCAGACTTGTCCATCATGCCATGAAAAATCGACCCATAAGTATTGATAGGCTTATATGATCAGCCTTATCCATACCGAATAGAAGGATTTAATTCAACGGACCATGGACTGTCCGTACTTGTCCCCTTAGTACATGAAAAATGACCCATACGTACTGATAGGCTGATACGATCAGCCATCCGTATTGATAGGCTGATACAATCAGCTATCCGTACTGCCTGGAAGGACCAAGGACTGTCCAAACTTGTACAACAGGCCATGAAAAATCAACCCATAAGTATTGATATTATCAACCTTATCCGTACTGAAAGGAAGGATTTAACTCGACCATGGACTGTCCAGACTGATCCCACCTATACATGAAAAATGAGCCATATGTACTGATGACTTATACGTTCAGCCATCCGTACTGCCTGGATGAACCAAGGACTGTCCAGACTGNCAGCCATCCGTACTGCCTGGAAGGACCAAGGACTGTCCAGACTTGTACAACAGGCCATGAAAAATCAACCCATAAGTATTGATATTATCAACCTTATCCGTACTGAAAGGAAGGATTTAACTCGACCATGGACTGTCCAGACTGATCCCACCTATACATGAAAAATGAGCCATATGTACTGATGACTTATACGTTCAGCCATCCGTACTGCCTGGATGAACCAAGGACTGTCCAGACTGGTCCATCGGGCCATGAAAAATTGACCCATAAGTACTGATAGGCTTATATGATCAGCTTTATCCATATTGAATGGAAAGATTAAATTCAACGGACCAAGGAATGTCCAGACTGGTCCATCAGGCCATGAAAAATTGACCCACACGTACTGATCGGCTGATATTATCAGTCTAATCCGTACTGAAAGGAAGGATTTAACTCAGCGGACCATGGACTGTCCAGACTGGTCCCACCTATACATGAAAAATGAGCCATATGTACTGATGTCTGATACGATCAGCCATACGTATTGCCTGAATGGACCAAGGACTGTCCAGACTTGTCCATCAGGCCATAAAAAATCGACCCATAAGTATTGATAGGCTTATATGATCAGCCTTATCCATACTGAATGGAAGGATTTAGTTCAACGGACCATGGACTGTCGGGACTTGTCCCATTAGTACATGAAAAATGACCCATACATACTGATAGGCTGATACGATCAGCCATCCGTATTTCCTGGAAGGACCAAGGACTGTCCAGACATGTCCAACAGGCCATAAAATATAAACCCATAAGTATTGATATTATCAGCCTTATCCGTACTGAAAGGAAGGATTTAACTCGACCATGGACTGTCCAGAATGGTCCCTCCTATACATGAAAAATGAGCCATATGTACTGATGACTGATACGGTCAGCCATCCGAACTGCGTGGATGTACCAAGGACTGTCCAGGCTGGTCCATCAGGCCATGAAAAATTGACCCATAAGTAATGATAGGCTTATATGATCAGCTTTATCACTACTGAATGGAAGGATTTAATTCAACGGACCATGGACTGTCCGGATTGGTCCCATTAGTACATGAAAAATGACCCATACGTACTGATTGGCTGATACGATCAGCCAGCCGTACTGCTTGGATGGGCCAAGAACTTTCCAAACTTGTCCACCAGGCCATGAAAAATCGACCCATAAGTATTGATAGGCTTATATGATCAGCGTTATCCATACTAAATGGAAGGATTTAATTCAACATACCATGCACTGTCCGGACTGGTCCCATCAGTGAATGAAAAATAACCCATACGTACTGATAGGCTGATACGATCATTCATCCGTACTGCATGGATGAACCATGACCTGTCCAGACTGGTCAATCAGGCCATGAAAAATCGACCCTTAAGTATTGGTAGGCCTATTTGATCAGCCTTATCCATAGTGAAAGGAAGGATTTAATTCAACGGACCATGGATTGTCCGGACTGGTCCCATTAGTACATGAAAAATGACCCATACGTACTGATAGGCTGATACGATCAGCCATCCATACTGCCTAGAAAGACCAGGGACTGTCTAGACTGGTCCATCAGATCATGGAAAATCGACCCATACGTACTGATAGGCCGATATGATCAGCCTTATCCGTCTTGAATGGAAGTAGTTAACTCAGTGGACCATGGACTGTTCAGACTGGTCCCATTAGTACATGAAAAATGACCCATACGTACTGATAGGCTAATACGATCAGCCATCCGTACTGCCTAGAAGGACCAAGGACTGTCCAGACTGGTCCATCAAGCCATGAAAAATCGACCCACACATACTGATAGGCTGATATTATCAGTCTAATCGGTACTGAAAGGAAGGATTAAACTCAACGGACCATGTACTATCCAGACTGGTCCAACCTATACATAAAGAATGAGTTATACGTACTGATGACTGATACGATCAGCCATCCGTACTGCCTGGATGAACCAAGGACTGTCCAGACTGGTCCATCTGGCCATAAAAAAATCGACCCATAAGTATTGATAGGCTTATATGATCAGCCTTATCCATACCGAATAGAAGGATTTAATTCAACGGACCATGGACTGTCCGTACTTGTCCCATTAGTACATGAAAAATGACCCATACGTACTGATAGGCTGATACGATCAGCCATCCGTATTGATAGGCTGATACAATCAGCCATCCGTACTGCCTGGAAGGACCAAGGACTGTCCAGACTTGTACAACAGGCCATGAAAAATCAACCCATAAGTATTGATATTATCAACCTTATCCGTACTGAAAGGAAGGATTTAACTCGACCATGGACTGTCCAGACTGATCCCACCTATACATGAAAAATGAGCCATATGTACTGATGACTTATACGTTCAGCCATCCGTACTGCCTGGATGAACCAAGGACTGTCCAGACTGGTCCATCAGGCCATGAAAAATTGACCCATAAGTACTGATAGGCTTATATGATCAGCTTTATCCATATTAAATGGAATGATTAAATTCAACGGACCAAGGAATGTCCAGACTGGTCCATCAGGCCATGAAAAATTGACCCACACGTACTGATCGGCTGATATTATCAGTCTAATCCGTACTGAAAGGAAGGATTTAACTCAGCGGACCATGGACTCTCCAGACTGGTCCCACCTATACATGAAAAATGAGCCATATGTACTGATGTCTGATACGATCAGCCATACGTATTGCCTGAATGGACCAAGGACTGTCCAGACTTGTCCATCAGGCCATAAAAAATCGACCCATAAGTATCGATAGGCTTATATGATCAGCCTTATAAATACTGAATGGAAGGATTTAGTTCAACGGACCATGGACTGTCGGGACTTGTCCCATTAGTACATGAAAAATGACCCATTCATACTGATATTCTGATACAATCAGACATCCGTACTTCCTGGAAGGACCAAGGACTGTCCAGACTTGTCCAACATGCCATGAAAAAGAACCCCATAAGAATTGATATTATCAGCCTTATCCGTACTGAAAGAAAGGATTTAACTCGACCATGGAGTGTCCAGACTGGTCCCACCTATACATGAAAAATGAGCCATATGTACTGATGACTGATACGGTCAGCTATCCGTACTGCCTGGATGGACCAAGGACTGTCCAGACTGGTCCATCAGGCCATGAAAAAATGACCCATAAGTATTGATAGGCTTATATGATCAGCTTACTGAATGGAAGGATTTAATTCAACGGACCATGGACTGTCCGTTCTGGTCCTATTGGAACATAAAAAATGACCCATACGTACTGATAGTCTGATACGATCAGCGATCCGTACTGCCTGGAAGAACTATGGACTGTCCAGACTGGTCCATCAGGCCATGAAAAATCGACCCATAAGTATTGATAGGCTTATTTGATCAGCCTTATCCATAGTGAATGGAAGGATTTGATTCAAAGGACCATGGATTGTCCGGACTGGTCCCATCAGTACATGAAAAATGACCCATACTTACTGATAGGCTGATACGATCAGCCATCCGTACTGCCTGGATGGACTAAGGACTGTCCAGACTAGTCCATCAGGCCATCAAAAATCAACCAATAGGTACTAATAGACTGATACGATCAGCCTTAACCGTAATGAATTGTAGGATTTAACTCAACATACCATGGAATGTCCGGACTGGTCCCATCAGTAGATGAAAAATTACCCATACGTACTGATAGGAAGATATGATCATCCATCCGTACTACATGGATTGACCAAGGGCTGTCAAGACTGGTCCATCAGGCCATGAAAAATCGACCCACACTTACTGATTGCCTTATATAATCAGCCTTATCCTTACTGAATGGAAGGATTTAACTCAACAGACCATGGACTGTCTAGAATGGTCCCATCAGAACATGAAAAATGACCCATATGTACTGATAGGCTGATACGATCAGCCATCCGTACTGCATGGATGGACCAAGGACTCTCCAGACTGGTCCATCAGGCCATGAAAAATCGACCCACACGTACTGATAGGCTGATATGATCACCCTTAACCGTACTGAATAGAAGGATTTAACTCAACATACCATGGACTGTCCAGACTGGTCCATCAGTACATGAAAAACTGACCCATACGTACTGATAGGCTGATACATTCAGGCTTCCGTACTGCCTGGAAGGACCAAGGACTGTCCAGACTAGTCCATTTGGCCATGAAAAATCTACCCACACGTACTGATAGGCTGATATGATCAGCCTTATCCGTGCTGAATGGAAGGATTTAACTCAACCGACCATGGACTGTTTAGACTGGTCCCATCAGTACATGAAAAATGACCCATACGTACTAATATTCTGATAGGATCATCCATTCGTACTGCCTGGATGGACCAAGGACTATCTAGACTGGTCATTCAGGCCATGAAAAATATACCCATACGTACTGATAGGCTGATATGATCAGCCTTATCATACTGAATGGAAAGATTTAACTCACCGGACCATGGACTGTCCAGACTTGTCCAACATATACATGAAAAATGACTCATACGTACTGATGACTGATACGATCAGCCATCCAAACTGCTTGGGTGGACCAAGGACTGTCCAGACTTACTAATAGGATGATATGATCAGCGTTATCTATAATGAATGGAAGGATTTAACTTAACAGACCATGGACTGTCTAGACTGGTCCCATCAATACATGAAAATTACCCATACGTACTGATAGGCTGATATGATCAGCCATCCGTACTGCCTGGATGGACCAAGGACTGTCCAGACTGGTCCATCAAGCCATGAAAAATCGACCCACACGTACTGATAGGCTGATATGATCAGCCTTAACCGTACTGAATGGAAGGATTTAACTCAACATACCATGGACTGTCCAGACTGGTCCATCAGTATATGAAAAACTGACCCATACGTACTGATTGGCTTATACAATCAGCCTTCCGTACTGCCTGGAAGGACCAAAGACTGTCCAGACTGGTCATTCAGGCAAGGAAAATCGACCCACACGTACTTACAGAATGATACGTTCAGCCTTATCCATACTGAATGGAAGGATTTAACTCAACGGACCATGGACTGTCCAGACTGATCCCATCAGTACATGGAAAATGACCCATACCTACATATAGGCTGATACGATCAGCCAGCCGTACTTCCTAGAAGGACCAAGGACTGTCCAGACTAGTCCATCTGGCCATGAAAAATCTACCCACACGTATAATCAGCCTTATCCGTACTGAATGGAAGGATTTAACTAAACGGACCATGGACTGTCCATACTGGCCCCATCAGTACATGAAAAATGAACCATACGTACTGATAGGATGATACGATCAGCCATCCGTACTGCCTGGATGGACAAAGGACTGTCCAGACTGGTCCATTAGGCCATGAAAAATCGACCCACACGTACCGATAGGCTTACATGATCAGCCTTATCTATACTGAATGGAAGGATTTAATTCAACGGACCATGGACTGTCCAGACTGGTCAGATTAGTACATGAAAGATGACCCATACGTACTGATAGGCTGTTATGATCAGCCATCAGTACTGCCTGGAAGGACCAAGGACTGTCCAGACTGGTCCATCATGCCATTAAAAATCGACCCATACGTACTGATATGCTGATATGATCAGCCTTAACCAGGAAAGGATAGGCTGAATGGAAGGATTGAACTCAACGGACCATTGACAGTCCAGACTGGTCCCATCAGTACATGAAAAACTGACCCATACGTACTGATAGGCTGATATGATCAGCCTTAACTGTACTGAATGGACGGATTTAACTCAACATACCATGGACTGTGCAGACTGGTCCCATCAGTACATGAAAAACAGACCCATACGTACTGATAGGCTAATACGATCAGCCATCTGTACTGCATGGAAGGACCAAGGACTGTCCAGACAAGTCCATCTGGCCATGAAAAATATACCCACACGTACTGAGAGGCTGATATGATCAGCCTTATCCGTACTGAATGGAAGGATTTAACTCAACGGACCATGGACTGTCCAGACTGGCCCCATCAGTACATGAAAAATGAACAATACGTACTGATAGGCTGATATGATCAGCCATCCGTACTGCCTGGATGGACCAAGGACTGTCCAGACTGGTTCATCAGGCCATGAAAACTCAACCGACACGTACTGATAGGCTGATATAATCAGCCTTATCCATACTGAATGGAAGTATTTAACTCAACGGACCATGGACTGTCTAGACTGGTCCTACCGGTACATGAATAATGACCCATACGTACTGATAGGCTGATAGGATCATCCATACGTACTGCATGGACTGTCCAGACTGGTCCATCAAGCCATGAAAAATCGACCCACACATACTGATAGGCTGATATGATCAGCCTTAACCATACTGAATGGAAGGATTTAACTCAACATACCATGGACTGTCCAGACTGTACATTAGTACATCAAAAACTGACCCATACGTATTGATAGGCTGATACAATCAGCCTTCCGCACTGCCTGGAAGGACCAAGGACTGTCCAGACTGGTTATTCAGGCCATGAAAAATCGACCCACATGTACTGATAGGCTGATATGATCAGCTTTGTCCATACTGAATGGAAGGATTTAACTCAACGGACCATGGACTGTCCAGACTGATCCCATCAGTACATGTAAAATAACCCATACGTACTGATAGGCTGATACGATCAGCCATCCGTACTTCCTCAAAGGACCAAGGACTGTCCAGACTAGTCCATCTGGCCATGAAAAATCTACCCACACGTACTGATAGGCTGATATGATCAGCCTTATCCGTACTGAATGGAAGGATTTAACTCAACGGACCATGGACTGTCCAGACTGTCCCCATCAGTACATGAAAAATGAACCATACGTATTGATAGGATGATACGATTAGCCATCCGTACTGCCTGGATGGACCAAGGACTGTCCAGACTGGTCCATCAGGGCCTGAAAAATCGACCCACACGTACTGATAGGCTGATATGATCAGCCTTATCTGTACTGAATGGAAGGATTTAACTCAGCGGACCATGGACTGTCTAGACTGGTCCCATCAGTACATAAAAAATGTCCCATACATACTGATAGGCTGATAGGATCTTCCATTCGTAATGCCTGGATGGACCGAGGACTGCCTAGACTGGTCATCCAGGCCATGAAAAATCGACCCACACGTACTGAAAGGCTGATATATCAGCCTTATCCATACTGAATGGAAGGATTTAACTCAACGGACCATGGACTGTCCAGACTTGTCCCATCAGTACATGAAAAATGGACCATATGTATTGACAGGCTGATACGATCAGCCATCCGTACTGCCTGGATGGACCAAGGACTGTCCAGACTGGTCCATCAGGCCATGAAAAATCGACCCACACATACTGATAGGCTTACATGATCAGCCTTATCTATACTGAATGGAAGGATTTAATTCAACGGACCATGGACTGTCCAGACTGGTCCGATTAGTACATGAAAATGACCCATACATACTGATAGGCTGTTACGATCAGCCATCAGTACTGCCTGGAAGGACCAAAGACTGTCCAGACTGGTCCATCATGTCATTAAAAATCGACCCATACGTACAGATAGGCTGATATGATCAGCCTTAACCAGGAAAGGATAGGCTGAATGGAATGATTTAACTCAACGGGCCATGGACTGTCCAGACTGGTCCCATCAGTACGTGAAAAACTTACCCAAACGTATTGATAGGCTGATACAATCAGCCATCCGTACTCCCTGGATGGATCAAGGACTGTCCTGACTGGTCCATCAGGCCATCAAAAATCGACCCACACGTACAGATAGGCTGATATGATCAGCCTTATCCTTACTTAATCGAAGGATTTAACTCAACGAACCATGGACTCTCCAGACTGGACCCATCAGTACATGAAAAATGACCCATACGTACTGATAGGCTGATACAATCAGCCATCCGTACTGCCTGGATGGACCAAGGACTGTCCTGACTGGTCCATCAGGCCATGAAAAATTGACCCACACGTACTGATAGGCTGATATGATCAGCCTTATCCTTACTTAATCGAAGGATTTAAATCAACAAACCATGGACTCTCCAGACTGGTCCCATCAGTACATGAAAAATGACCCATACGTACTGATAGCTGATACGATCAGCCATTTGTACTGCTTGGAAGGACCAAGGACTGTCTAAAATGGTCCATCAGGCCATGAAAAATTGACCCATACGTACTGATAGGCTTATATGATCAGCCTTAACTGTATTGAATGGAAGGATTTAACTCAACATACCATGGACTGTCCAGACTGGTCCCATCAGTTCATGAAAAACTGACCCATACGTACTGATAGGCTGATACACTCAGCCTTCCGTACTGCATGGAAGGACCAAGGACTGTCCAGACTTGTCATTCAGGCCATGTAAAATTTACCCACATGTCCTGATAGGCTGAAATGACCAGCCTTATCCATACTGAATGGAAGGATTTAACTCAACGGACCATGGACTGTCCAGACTGGCCCCATCAGTACATGAAAAATGAACCATACGTATTGATAGGATGATACGATTTGCCATCCGTACTGTCTGGATGGACCAAGGACTGTCCAGACTGGTCCATCAGGCCATGAAAAATCGACCCACACGTACCGATAGGCTGATATGATCAGCCTTATCTGTACTGAATGGAAGGATTTAACTCAACGGACCATGGACTGTCTAGACTGGTCCCATCAGTACATAAAAAATGACCCATACATACTGATAGGCTGAATTGATCATCCATTCGTAATGCCTGGATGGACCGAGGACTGCCTAGACTGGTCATCCAGGCCATGAAAAATAAACCCACACATACTGAAAGGCTGATATATCAGCCTTATCCATACTGAATGGAAGGATTTAACTAAACGGACCATGGACTTTCCAGACTAGTCCCATCAGTACATGAAAAATGGACCATACGTACTGATAGGCTGATACGATCAGCCATCCGTACTGCCTGGATGGACCAAGGACTGTCCAGACTGGTCCATCAGGCCATGAAAAATCGACCCACACATACTGATAAGCTTACATGATCAGCATTATCTATACTGAATGGAAGGATTTATTTCAACGGACCATGGACTGTCCAGACTGGTCCGATTAGTACATGAAAATGACCCATACGTACTGATAGGCTGTTAGGATCAGCCATCAGTACTGCCTGGAAGGACCAAGGAATGTCCAGACTGGTCCATCATGCCATTAAAAATCGGCCCATACGTACTGATAGGATGATATGATCAGCCTTAACCAGGAAAGGATAGGCTGAATGGAAGGATTTAACTCAACGGACCATGGACTGTCCAGACTGGTCCCATCAGTACATGAAAAACTTACCCATACGTACTGGTAGGCTGATACAATCAGCCATCTGTACTGCCTGGATGGACCAAAGACTGTCCTGACTGGTCCATCAGGCCATGAAAAATCGACCCACACGTACTGATAGGCTGATATGATCGGCCTTATCCTTACTGAATCGAAGGATTTAACACAACGAACCATGGACTCTCTAGACTGGTCCCATCAGTACATGAAAAATGACCCATACGTACTGATAGGCTGATACAATCAGCCATTTGTACTGCTTGGAAGGATCAAGGACTGTCTAAAATGGTAGATCAGGCCATGAAAATTTGACCCATACGTACTGATAGGCTGATATGATCAGCCTTATCCTTACTGAATCGAAGGATTTAACTCAAGATACCATGGACTGTCCAGACTGGTCCCATCAGTACATGAAAAACTGACCCATACGTACTGATAGGCTGATACGATTAGCCATCTGTACTGCATGGAAGGACCAAGGACTGTCCAGACAAGTCCATCTGGCCATGAAAAATCTACCCACACGTACTGATAGGCTGATCATATCAGCCTTATCCGGACTGAATGGAAGGATTTATCTCAACGGACCATGGACTGTCTAGACTGGTCCCATCAGTACATGAAAAATGAGCCATACGTATTGATAGGCTGATAGGATCATCCATCCGTACTGCCTGGATGTACCAAGGACTGTCCAGACTGGTCCATCAGGCCATGAAAAATCGACCCACACGTACTGATAGCCTGATATGATCAGCCTTATCCGTACTGAATGGAAGGATTTAACTCAACGGACCATGGACTGTCCAGACTGGTCCCATCAGTAGATGAAAAAATGACCCATATGTACTGATAGGCTGATACGATCAGCCATCCGTACTGCCTGGAAGGACCAAGGACTGTCCAGAATGGTCCATCAGGACATGAAAAACCGACCCATACATACTGATAGGCTGATATGATCAGCATTAAACGTACTGAATGGAAGGATTTAACTCAATGGACCATGGACTGTCCAGACTGATCCCAATACATGGAAAATTACTCATACGTACTGATAGGATTATACGATCAGCCATCCATACTGCCTGGAAGGACCAAGGACTGTCCAGACTGGTCCATCAGGCAATGAAGAATTGACCCATACATACTGATAGGCTGATATGATCTGCGTTAACCATGAAAGGATAGGCTGAATGGCGGGATTTAACTCAACAGACCATGGACTGTCCAGACTGATCCCATTAGTACATGCAAAATGAACCATATGTACTGATAGGCTGATACGATCAGCCATCCGTACTGCCTGAATGGACCAAGGACTGTCCAGAATGGTCCATCAAGCCATGAAAAATCGACCCACATGTACTGATAGGCTGATATGATCAGCCTTATCCGAACTGAATGGAAGGATTTAACTCAACGGACCATGTACTGTCCAGACTGGTCCAATCAGTACATGAAAAATGACCCATACGTACTGATAGGCTAAAATGATCAGCCATCCGTACTGCCTGAAAGGACCAAGGACTGTCAAGAGTGGTCCATCAGGCCATGAAAAATCAACCCGTACGTATTGATAGGCTGATAAGATAAGCCTTATCCGTTTTGAATGTAAGGATTTAACTCAACGGACAATGGACTGTCCAGACTCGTCCTATCAGTACATGAAAAAAGACCCATACGTACTGATAGGATAATCTATCCGCACTGCCTGGATGGACCAAGGACTGTCAAGATTGGTCCATCAGGCCATAAAAAATCAACCCATACAGACTGATAGGCTTATAAGATCAGCCATCTGTACTGCCTGGAAGGACCTAGGACTGTCCAAACTTGTCCATCTGGCCATGAAAAATCGACCCACACGTACTGATAGGCTGATATGATCAGCCTTATCCGTACTAAATAGAAAGAGTTAACTCAACGGACCATGGACTGTCAAGACTGGTGCCATCTGTACATGACAATTACCCATACATACTAATAGGATGATAAGATCAGCCATCTGTACTACCAGGAAGGACCAAGGACTTTCCAGACTGGTCCATCAGGCCATGAAAAATTGACCCATACATACTGATAGGCTGATATGATTAGCCTTAACCATGAATGGATAGGCTGAATGGAAGGATTTAACTGAACGGACCATGGACTGTCCAGACTGGTCCCATCAGTACATGAAAAAATGACCCATACGTACTGATAGGCTGATACGATCAGCCATCCGTACTGCCTGGAAGGACCAAGGACTGTCCAGAATGGTCCATCAGGCCATGAAAAATCAACCCATACGTATTGATAGGCTGATAAGATAAGCCTTATCCGTACTGAATGGAAGGATTTAACTCAACGGACAATGGACTGTCCAGACTCGTCCTATCAGTACATGAAAAATGACCCATACGTACTGATAGGCTGATAGGATAATCTATCCGCACTGCCTGGATGGACCAAGGACTGTCCAGATTGGTCCATCAGGCCATAAAAAATCAACCCATACAGACTGATAGACGTATACGATCAGCCATCCGTACTGCCTGGAAGGACCAAGGACTGTACAAACTTGTCCATCTGGCCATGAAAAATCAACCCACGCGTACAGATTGGCTGATATGATCAGCCTTATCCGTACTAAATAGAAGGAGTTAACTCAACGGACCATGGACTGTCAAGACTGGTGCAATCTGTACATGAAAATTACCCATACATACTGATAGGATGATAAGATCAGCCATCTGTACTGCCTGGAAAGACCAAGGACTTTCCAGACTAGTCCATCAGGCCATGAAAAATCGACCCATACATCTTGATAGGCTGATATGATTAGCCTTAACCATGACTGGATAGGCTGAATGGAAGGATTTAACTAAACGGACCATGGACTGTCCAGACTGGTCCCATCAGTACATAAAAAATGACCCATACGTACTGATAGGCTGATACGATCAGCCATCCGTACTGCCTGGAAGGACCAAGGACTGTCCAGAATAGTCCATCAGGACCTGAAAAACCAGAACGTGCAAGCAGGTCAAGGAAGGGTTTATATAGCTGAGAGGCAGTCTAATCTGAGTGTCTCAGCTTAACACAAAGCTGTGGCAAGCAAGGAACAGCTGGCATCCTGCTTCATTACATCCAGCCATCAGCTGCTTCCCTTTCCTTCCCTTTAAGAAATGTCCAGCAAGTAAGCAAGCAGGCAGCTTGTGCTTGTCATGTGACTTTTACTACACAAGCTAGGCAAGCAGGCAGCTGGATATCATGTGCTGGTTTAGACACCATAAGAAACTGGTCTATCTACTTTGGACAGTTTTCGACTAAATTTTCTCGAGCTTTCAGGCAGTACGGATGGCTGATCGTATCATCCTATCAGTAAGTATGGGTCATTTTAATGTACTGATGGGACCAGTCTGGACAGTCCATGGTCCGTTGAGTTAAATCCTTCCATTCTGTACGGATAAGGCTTATCATATCAGCCTATCAGTACGTATGGGTCAATTTTTCATGGCCTGATGGACTAGTCTGGACAGTTCTTGGTCCTTCTAGGCAGTACGGATGGCTGATCGTATCAGCCTATCAATACGTATGGGTCATTTTTCATGTACTGGTGGGTCCAGTCAGGATAGTCCATGGTCCGCTGAGCTAATTCCTTCCATTCAGTATGGATAAGGCTGATCATATACTCTTATAAGTACATGTGGGTCGATTTTTCATGGCCTGATGGACAAGTCTGGACAGTCCTTGGTCCTTCCAGGAAGTAAGGATGGCTGAACGTATCATCCTATCATTACGTATGGGTCATTTTTCATATACTGATGGGACCAGTCTGGACAGTCAATAGTCCGTTGAGGGAAATCCTATAATTCTGTACGGTTAAAGCTGATCATATCAGCCTATCATTACGTGTGGGTCAATTTTTCATGTCCTGATGGACCAGGCTGGACAGTCCTTGGTCCTTCAAGGCAGTATGGATGGCTAATCGTATTAGCCTATCAATATGTATGGGTCATTTTTCATGTACTGATTGGACCAGTCCGGACAGTCCATGGTCCGTTGAGCTATATCCTTCCATTCAGTACATATAAGGCTGTTCATATCAGCCTATCAGTACATATGGGTTGCAGTACGTATGGGTTGATTTTTCATGGTCTGATGGACCAGTTTGGACAGTCCTTGGTCCTTCCAGGCAGTACGGATGGCTGATCGTATCAGCCAATATGTACGTATGGGTATATTTTTCATTTCCTGATGGACCAGTCTGGACAGTCCTTGGTCCTTCCAGGCAGTACAGATGGCTGATCGTATCAGCCTATCAGAACGTATGGGTCATTTTTCATGTACTGATGGGAACATTTGGACATTCCGTAGTCTGTTGAGCTAAATCCTTCCATTCAGTACGGATAAGGGTGATCATATCAGCCTATCAGTACTTATGGGCCGATTTTTCATGGCCTTATGGACCAGTCTGGACAGTCCTTTGTCCTTCCAAGCAGTACGAATGGCTGATCGTATCAGCCTATCAGTAGGTTGAAGTCATTTTTCATGTACTGATGGAACCAGTCTTGAAAGTCCATGGTCCGTTGAGTTAAATCCTTCCATTCAATACGGTTAATGCTGATCATATCAGCTTTTAAGTACATATGGGTCGATTTTTGATGGCTTGATGGACCAGTCTGGATAGTCCTTGGTCGATCCAGGCAGTACGGATGGCTGATGGACCAGTCTGGACAGTCCTTGGACAGTTCATGGTCCGTTGAATTAAATCTTTCCATTCAGTACGAATAAGGCTTATCATATCAGCCTGTCAGTACTTATGGGCCGATTTTCATGGCCTTATGGACCAGTCTGGACAGTCCTTGGTCCTTCCAAGCAGTACGGATGGCTGGTCGTATCAGCCTATCAGTACGTATAGGTTATTTTTCATGTACTGATGGGACCATACTGGACAGTCCATGGTCCGTTGAGTTAGGTCCTTCCATTCAGTACGATTAAGGCTGATCATATAAGCCTATCAGTATGTATGGTTCGATTTTTCATGGCCTGATGGACAAGTCTCGACAGTCCTTGGTCCATCTAGGCAGTATGGAAGGCTGATCGTATCAGCCTAGTAGTACGTATGGGTTATTTTTCATCTACTGATGGGACCAGTCTGGACAGTCCATGGTCCATTGAGTTAAATCCTTCCGTTCAGTACCGATAAGGCTGATCATATCAGCCTATCAATACGTATGGGCCAATTTTTAATGGCCTTATGAACCAGTCTGGACAGTCCTTGGTCCTTCCAAGCAGTACGGATGGCTGATCGTATCAGCCTATCAGTATGTATGGGTTATTTTTTTATGTATTGATGGGACCAGTCTGGACAGTCCATGGTCCGTTGAGTTAAATCCTTCCTTTCAGTACGGATAAGGGTGATCATATCAGCCTATCAGTCTGTGTTGGTCGACTTTTCAGGGCCTGGCGGACCAGGCTGGACAGTCCTTGGTCCTTCAAGGCAGTATGGATGGCTAATCGTATTAGCCTATCAATATGTATGGGTTATTTTTCATGTACTGATGGGACCAGTCCGGACAGTCCGTGGTCCGTTGAGCTATATCCTTCCATTCAGTACAGATAAGGCTGTTCTTATCAGCCTATCAGTACGTATGGGTTGATTTTTCATGGTCTGATGGACCAGTCTGGACAGTCCTTGGTCCTTCCAGGCAGTACGGATGGCTGATCGTATCAGCCTATCAGTACGTATGGGTCAATTTTTCATTTCCTGATGGACCAGTCTGGACAGTCCTTGGTCCTTCGAGGCAGTACGGATGGCTGATTGCATATGCCTATCAGTACGTATGAGTCGATTTTTCATGGCCTGATGGGCCAGGCTGGACAGTCCTTGGTCAATCGCGGCAGTACGGATGACTGATCGTATCAGCCTATCAGTACATCTGGGTCATTTACTGATGGGACCAGTCCGGACAGTCCATCGTCCGTTGAGTTAAATCCTTCCATTCTGTTTGGATAAGGCTGATCAATTGGCCTATCAGTATGTATGGGTCAAATTTTCATGGCCGGATGGACCAGTCTGGACAGTCCTTTGTCCTTCCAAGCAGTACGGATGGCTGATCGTATCAGCATATCAGTATGTATTTGTCATTTTTCATGTACTGATGGGACCAGTCTAGACAGTCCATGGTCCATTGAGTTAAATCCTTCCTTTCATTATGGATAAGGCTGATCATATCAGCCTATCATTACGTGTGGGGAGATTTTTCCTGGCCTGATGGACCAGTCTGGACAGTCCTTAGTCCTTCCAAGCAGTACGGATGGCTGATCATATCAGCCTATCAGTACGTATGGGCCAATTTTTCATAGGCTTATGGACCAGTCTTTACAGTCCTTGGTCCTTCCAAGCAGTATGGATGGCTGATCGTGTCAGCCTATCAGTATGTATGGGTTATTTTTTCATGTATTGATGGGACCAGTCTGGACAGTTCATGGTCTGTTGAGTTAAATCCTTCCTTTAGTACATATAAGGCTGATCATATCAGCCTATCATTACGTGTGGGTAGATTTTTCCTGGCCTGATGGACCAGTCTGGACTGTCCTTGGCCCTTTAAGGCAGTACGGCTAGCTGATCGTATCAGCCTATCAGTACGTATGGGTCAACTTTTCATGGCCTGATGGACCAGTCTGGACAGTCCTTTGTCCTTCCAGGCAGTACGGATGGCTGATTGTATCAGCCTATCAGTACGTATGGGTCATTTTTCATGTATTGATGGGACCAGTCTCGACTGTTCATGGTCTGTTGCGGTAAATCCTTCCATTCAGTACGGATACGCTGATCATATCAGCCTATCAGTTTGTGTTGGTCGACTTTTCATGGCATGACGAACCAGTCTGGACAGTCTTTGGTCCTTCCATGCAGTACGGTTGGCTAATCGTATCAGCCTATCAGTACGTATGGGTCATTTTTCATGTATTGATGGGACCAGTCTGGACAGTCCATGGTCTGTTGAGTTAAGTCCTTCCATTCAGTACGGATAAGGCTGATCATATCAACCTATCAATACGTATGGGCCAATTTTTTATGGCGTAATGGACCAGTCTGGACAATCCTTGGTCCTTCCAAGCAGTACGGATGGCTGATTGTATCAGCCTATCAGTATGTATGGGTTATTTTCCATGTATTGATGGGACCAGTCTGGACAGTCCATGGTCCGTTGAGTTAAATCATTCCATTCAGTATGGTTAAGGCTGATCACATCAGCCTATAAGTATGTATGGGTCAATTTTTATGGCCTGATGGACAAGTATGGACAGTCCTTGGTCAATCCAGGCAGTACGGATGGCTGATCGTATCGGCCTATCAGTATGTATGGGTCATTTTGTATGTACTGATGGGACCAGTTTGGACAATCCTTATTCTGTTGAGTTAAATCCTTCCATTCAGTACTGATAAGGCTGCTCATATAAACATATTAGTACGTATGCGTCGTTTTTTCATGGCTTGATGGACCAGTCTGGACAGTCCTTGGTCCATCCAGACAGTACGGATGGCTGATCGTTACAGCCTATCATTACGTATGGGTCATTTTTCATGTACTGAAGGGACCAGTATGGACAGTCCATGGTCCGTTAAGGTATATCCTTCCATTCAGTACATATAGGGCTGATCATATCAGCCTATCAGTATGTATGGGTCGATTTTTCATGGCCTTATGGACCAGTCTGGACAGTCCTTGGTCCTTCCAGGCAGTACGGATGGCTGTTCGTATCAACCTATCCGTACGTATGGGTCATTTTTCATGTACTGATGGGACCAGTCTAGACAGTCCATGGTCCGTTGAGCTATATCCTTCCATTCAGTACAGATAAGGCTGATCATATCAGCCTATCTGTACGTATGGGTCTATTTTTCATGGCTTGATGGACCAATCTGGACAGTCCTTGGTCCTGGACCAATATGGACAGTCCTTGGTCCTTCAAGGCAGTACGGATTTTGATCGTATCAGCCTATCAGAACGTATGGGTCATTTTTCATGTACTGATGGGACCATTCAGGACAGTCTATGGTCCATTTTGTTAAGTCCTTCCATTCAGTACGGATAATTCTGATCATATAAACCTATCAGTATGTATGGGTCGATTTTTTATGGCCTGATGGACCAGTCTGGACAGTCCTTGGTCCATCCAGGCAGGACGGATGGCTGATCGTAACAGGTTACAGTATGTATGGGTCATTTTTCATGTACTGATGGGACCAATTTGGAAAGTCCTTATTTTGTTGAGTTAAATCATTCCATTCAGTACGGATAAGGCTGATCATATAAGCATATTAGTACGTGTGCGTCAATTTTTCATGGCTTGATGGACTAGTCCAGACAGTCCATGGTCCATAAATGCAGTATGGATGGCTGATCGTATCAGCCTATCAGTACGTATGGGTCATTTTTCATGTACTGCTGGGACCAGTATGGACAGTCCATGTTCTGTTGAGTTAAATGTTTACATTGAGTGAGGATAAGGGTGATCATTTCAGCCTGTCAGTACGTTTGGGTCGATTTTTCATGGCCTGATGGACCACTCTGGACAGTCCTTGGTCCTTCCATGAAGTACGGATGGCTGATCATATCAGCCTATCAGTACATATGGGTCATTTTTTGTCATGTCCCCGATCCTCGATAGGACCGTGGNCATTTTTCATGTACTGATGGGACCAGTCTGGACAGTTCCTGGTTTGTTGAGTTAAATCCTTCCATTTAGTAAGTATAAGGCTGATCATATCAGCCTATCACTACGTGTGGGTCGATTTTTCATGGACTGATGGACCAGTCCAGACAGTCTTTGGTCCTTCCATGAAGTATGGATGGCTGATCATATCAGCCTATCAGTACGTATGGGTCATTTTTCATGTACTGATGGGACTAGTCTGGACAGTTCCTGGTCTGTTGAGGTATATCATTCCATTCAGTACGGATATGGCTGATCATATCAGCCTATCAGTACGTATGGGTCGATTTTTCATGGCCTTATGGACCCTTTTGGACAGTCCTTGGTCCTTCCAGGCAGTACGGATGGCTGATCGTATCAGCCTATCAGTACGTATGGGTCATTTTTCATGTACTGATGGGACCAGTCCGGACAGTCAATGGTCCATTGAGTTAAATCCTTTCATTCAGTACGGATAAGGCTGATAGTATCAGCCTATCAATACGTGTGGGTCCATTTTTCATGGGCTGATGGACCAGTCTGGACACTCCTTGGTCCTTCTTGGTAGTATGGATGGCTGATCGTATCAGCCTATCAGTACGTATGGGTCATTTTTCATGTAATGTTGGGACCAGTCCGGACAGTCCATGGTCCATTGAGGTATATCCTTCCATTCAGTACAGATAAGGCTGATTATATCAGCCTATCAGTACATATGGGTCGATGTTTCATGGCCTTATGGACCAGTATGGACAGTCCTTGGTCCTTCCAGGCAGTACGGATGGCTGATCGTATCAGCCTATCAGTACGTATGGGTCATTTTTCATGTACTGATGGGACTAGTCCGGACAGTCCATGGACCATTGAGTTAAATCCTTCTATTTAGTACGAATAAGGCTGATTATATCAGCCTATCAGTACGTATGAGTCGATTTTTCGTGGCCTGATGGACCTTTCTGGACAATCCTTGGTCCTTCCAGGTAGTATGGATGGCTGATCGTATCAGCCTATCAGTACGTATGTGTCATTTTTCATGTACTGATGGGACCATTCGGACAGTCAATGGTCCATTGAGTTAAATCCTTTCATTCAGTATGGATAAGGCTGATAGTATCAGCCTATAATACGTGTGGGTCAATTTTTCATGGGCTGATGGACCAGTCTGGACAGTCCTTGGTCAATCCAGGCAGTACGGATGGATGATCGTATCGGCCTATCAGTATGTATGGGTCATTTTTTATGTACTGATGGGACCAGTTTGGACAATCCTTATTCTGTTGAGTTAAATCCTTCCATTCAGTACGGATAAGGCTGCTCATATAAACATATTAGTACGTATGCGTCGTTTTTTCATGGCTTGATGGACCAGTCTGGACAGTCCTTGGTCCATCCAGACAGTACGGATGGCTGATCGTTACAGCCTATCATTACGTATGGGTCATTTTTCATGTAATAAAGGGACCAGTATGGACAGTCCATGGTCCGTTAAGGTATATCCTTCCATTCAGTACATATATGGCTGATCATATCAGCCTATCAGTATCTATGGGTCGATTTTTCATGGCCTTATGGACCAGTCTGGACAGTCCTTGGTCCTTCCAGGCAGTACGGATGGCTAATCGTATCAACCTATCCGTACGTATGGGTCATTTTCATGTACTGATGGGACCAGTCTAGACAGTCCATGGTCCGTTGAGCTATATCCTTCCATTCAGTACAGATAAGGGCATATCAGCCTATCTGTACGTATGGGTCTATTTTTCATGGCTTGATGGACCAATCTGGACAGTCCTTGGTCCTGGACCAATCTGGACAGTCCTTGGTCCTTCAAGGCAGTACGGATTTTGATCGTATCAGCCTATCAGAACGTATGGGTCATTTTTCATGTATTGATGGGACCATTCAGGACAGTCTATGGTCCGTTTTGTTAAATCCTTCCATTCAGTACGGATAAGTCTGATCATATAAACCTATCAGTATGAATGGGTCGATTTTTCATGGCCTGATGGACCAGTCTGGACAGTCCTTGGTCCATCCAGTTAGTACGGATGTCTGATCGTACGGACAGTCCATGGTTTGTTGAGGTATATCCTTCCATTCAGTACAGATAAGGGTGATCATATCGGCCTATCAGTACGTATGGGTCGATGTTTCATGGCCTGATGGACCAGTCTGGACAGTCCCTGGTCCTTCCAGGTAGTACAGATGGCTGATCATATCAGCCTATCAGTATGTAGAGTTATTTTTCATGTACTGATGGGACCAGTCTGGAAAATCCATGGTCTGTTGAGTTAAATCCTTCCATTCAGTGTGGATAAGGCTTATCATATCATCCTATCAGTACGTGTTTGTCGATTTTTCATCGCCTGATGGACCAGTCTTGATAGTCCTTGGTCCATCCAGGCAGTACGGATGGCTGATCGTATCAGCCTATCAGTAAGTATGGGTGATTTTTTAAGTACTGATGGGACCAGTCTGAACAGTCCATGGTCCGTTGAGTTAAATCCTTCCATTAAGTATGGATAAGGCTGATCATATCAGCCTACCAGTATGTATGGGTCGATTTTGAATGGCTTGATGGACCAGCCTTGACAGTCATTGGTCCTTCCAGGTAGTACGGATGGATGATCGTATCAGCCTATCAGTACGTATGGGTCATTTTTCATGTACTGATGGGACCAGTCCGGACAGTCCATTGTCCGTTGAGTTAAATCCTTCCATTCAGTAGGATTAAGGCTGATTATATCAGCCTATCAGTACGTATGGGTCGATTTTTCATGGCCTGATCGACCTGTCTAGACAATCCTTGTACATCCAGGTAGTACGGATGGCTGATCGTATCAGCCTATCAGTACGTATGTGTCATTTTTCATGTACTGATGGGACCAGTCTGGACAGTCCATTGTCTGTTGAGTTAATTTCTTCCATTGAGTGCGGATAAGGATGATAGTATTATCCTATCAGTACGCGTGGATCAATTTTTCATTGGCTGATGGACAGTGTGGACAGTCCTTGGTCCTCCAGATACTACGGATGGCTGTTTGTATCAGCCTATGAGTACGTATGGGTCATTTTTCATTTACTGATGGGACCAGTCTGGACAGTCCATGTTCTGTTGAGTTAAATCCTTCCATTCAATGCAGATAAGGCTGATCATATCAGCCTATCAGTACGTGTGCGTCGACTTTTCATGGCCTGATGGACCAGGCTCGATAGACCTTGGTCCAGCCAGGCAGTACGGATGGCTGATTCTATCAGCCTATCAGTACGTATGGGTCATTTTTCAAGTATTGATGGGACCAGTCTGGGCAGTCCATGGTCTGTTGAGTTGAATCCTTCAATTCAGTACGGTTAAATCTGATCATATCAGCATATCAGTCTGTATGGGTTGATTTTTCATGGCCTGATGGACCCGTCTGGACAGTCCTTGGACCATCCAGGCAAGACGGATTGCTGATCGTATCAGCCTATCAGAACATATGGGTCATTTTTAATGTACTGATGGGCCAATCCGGACAGTCCATGGTCTGTTGAGTTAAATCCTTCCATTCAGTACGGTTAAGGCTGATCATATTAGCCTATCAGTACGTATGGGCAATTTTTCATGGCCTGATGAACCAGTCTGGAGAGTCCTTGGTCCATACAGGCAGTACGAATGGCTGATTGTATCAACCTATCAGTACGTATGGGACCAGTCAGGACAGTCCATGGTCCGTTGAGTTAAATCCTTCCATTTAGTACGGTTAAGGCTGATCATAACAGCCTAACAGTACATATGGGTCATTTTTCATGTAATGTTGGGACCAGTCCGGACAGTCCATGGTCCGTTGAGGTATATCCTTCCATTCAGTACAGATAAGGCTGATCATATCAGCCTATCAGTACATATGGGTCGATGTTTCATGGCCTTATGGACCAGTATGGACAGTCCTTGGTCCTTCTAGGCAATATGGATGGCTGATCGTATCAGCCTATCATTATGTATGAGTCATTTTTCGTGTACTGATGGGACCAGTCCGGACAGTCCATGGTCCATTGAGTTAAATCCTTCCATTTAGTACGAATAAGGCTGATTATATCAGCCTATCAGTACGTATGAGTCAATTTTTCATGGCCTGATGGACCTGTCTGGACAATCCTTGTACATCCAGGTAGTACGGATGGCTGATCGTATCAGCCTATCAGTACGTATGGGTCGATGTTTCATGGGTTTATGGACAAGTATGGACAGTCCTTAGTCCTTCCAGGCAGTATGGATGGCTTGATCATATCAGCCTATCAGTACGTGTGGGTCATTTTTCATGTACTGATGGGACCAGTCCGGACAGTCCATTGTACCTTGAGTTAAATACTTCCATTCAGCCTATCAGTACGTATGGGTCCATTTTTCATGGCCTGATCGACCTGTCAGGACAATCCTTGTACATCCAGGTAGTACGGATGGCTGATCGTATCAGCCTATCAGTACGTATGTGTTTTTCATGTATTGATGGGGCCGGTCTAGACAGTCCATGGTCCATTGAGTTAAATCCTTTCATACAGTACGAATAAGGCTGATCATATCAGCCTATCAGTACGTGTGGGTCAATTTTTCATGAGCTGATGGACCAGTCTGGACAGTCCTTGGTCCTTCAAGGTAGTACGGATGGCTGATCGTATCAGCCTATCATTACGTATGGGTTATTTTTCGTGTACTGATGGGACCAGTCTGGACATTCCATGTTCTGTTGAGTTAAATCCTTCCATTCAATGAAGCTAAGGCTGATCATATCAGCCTATCAGTACGTGTGCGTCGACTTTTCATGGCCTGATGGACCAGTCTTGATAGTCCCTTGTTCAGCCAGGCAGTACGGATGGCTGATTGTTTCAGCCTATCAGTACGTATGGGTCATTTTTCATGTATTGATGGGACCAGTCTGGGCAGTCCATGGTCTGTTGACTTAAATCCTTTCATCCAGTGCAGGTAAGGCTGATCATATCAGCCTATCAGTACATGTGCGTCGATTTTTCATGGCCTGATGGAGCAGTGTCGACAGTCCTTGGTCCATTCAGGCAATATGATTGGCTGATTGTATCAGCCTATCAGTACGTATGTGTCATTTTTCATGTACTGATGGGACCAGTTTGGACAAAGTATAGTCTATTGAGTTAAATCCTCCCATTCAATGCGGATAAGGATGATCATATCAGCCTATCAGTACGTGTGGGTCTATTTTTCATGGCCTGATGGACCAGTCTGGACAGTCCTTGGTCCTTCCAGGCAGTACGGATGGCTGATCGTATCATCCTATTAGTACATATCGGTCATTTTTCATGTAATGTTGGGACCAGTCCGAACAGTCCATGGTCCGTTGAGGTATATCCTTCCATTCAGTACGGATAAGGCTGATCATATCAGCCTATCAATACGTATGGGTCGATTTTTCATGGCCTTATGGACCAGTAAGGACAGTCCTTGGTCCTTCCAGGCAGTACGGATGGCTGATCGTATCAGCCTATCAGTATGTGTGGGTAAGTTTTCATGGCTTGATCGACCTGTCTGGACAATCCTTGTACAACCAGGTAGTATGGATGGCTGATCGTATCAGCCTATCAGTATGTAGAGTTATTTTTCATATATTGTTGGGACCAGTCTGGAAAATCCATGGTCTGTTGAGTTAAATCCTTCCATTCAGTGTGGATAAGGTTTATCATATCAGCCTATCAGTACGTGTGTGTCGATTTTGAATGGCCTGATGGACCAGGCTTGACAGTCCTTCGTCCATCCAGGCAGTACGGATGGTGATCGAATCAGCCTATCGGTACGTATGGGTCATTTTTCATGTACTGATGGGACCAGTCCGGACAGTCCATTGTCCATTGACTTAAATGCTTCCATTCAGTAGGATTAAGTCTGATTATATCAGCCTATCAGTACGTACGGGTTGATTTTTCATGGCCTAATCGACCTGTCTGGACAATCCTTGTACATCCAGGTAGTACGGATGGCTGATCGTATCAGCCTATCAGTATCTATGTGTCATTTTTCATGTACTGATGGGACCAGTCAGGACAGTCCATGGTCTGTTGAGTTAAATCCTTCCATTGAGTGCGGATAAGGCTGATAGTGTCAGCCTATCAGTACGTGTGGGTCAATTTTTCATTGGCTGATGGACAGTGTGGACAGTCCTTGGTCCTCCAGGTACTACGGATGGCTGATCGTATCAGCCTATCAGCCTATCAATACGTATGGGTCATTTTTCATGTACTGATGGGACCATTCCGGACAGTCCATGGTCCATTGAGTTAAATCCTTCCATTTAGTACGATTAAGGCTGATTACATCAGCCTATCAGTACGTACGGGTCGATTTTTCATGGCCTGATGGACCTCTCTGGACAATCCTTGTACATCCAGGTAGTACGGATGGCTGATCATATCAGCCTATCAGTACGTATGTGTCAGTTTTCATGTACTGATGGGACCAGTCTGGACAGTCCATGGTCCATTGAGTTAAATCCTTTCATACAAAACGGATAAGGCTGATCATATCAGCCTATCAGTACGTGTGGGTCAATTTTTCATGAGATGATGGACCAGTCTGGACAGTCCTTGGTCCTGCTAGGTAGTACGGATGGCTGATCGTATCAGTCTATCAGTACGTATGGGTCATTTTTCATGTACTGATGGGACCAGTGTGGACAGTCCATGTTCTGTTGTGTTAAATCCTTCCATTCAATGAAGATAAGGCTGATCATATCAGCCTATCAGTACGTGTGCGTCGACTTTTCATGGCCTGATGGACAAATCTCGATAGTCCTTGGTCCAGCCAGGCAGTACGGATGGCTGATTGTATCAGCCTATCAGTACGTATGGGTCATTTTTCATTTATTGATGAGACCAGTCTGGGCAGTCCATGGTCTGTTGACTTAAATCCTTTCATCCAGTGCAGGTAAGGCTGATCATATCAGCCTATCAGTACGTGTGCGTCGATTTTTCATGGCCTGATGGAGCAGTCTCGACAGTTCTTGGTCCATTAAGACAGTACGATTGGCTTATTGTATCAGCCTATCAGTACGTATGGGTCATTTTTCATGTACTGATGGGACCAGTCCGAACAGTACGGATATATCCTTCCATTCAGTACGGATAAGGCTGATCATATCAGCCTATCAGTACGGATGGGTCGATTTTTCATGGCCTTATGGACAGTCCGTGGTCCTTCCAGGCAGTACAGATGGCTGATCGTATCAGCTTATCAGTACGTGTGAGTCTTTCTTCATGTACTGATGGGACCAGTCCGGACAGTCTATGGTCCGTTGAGTTAAATCCTTCCATTCAGTACGATTAAGGTGATTATATCTGCCTATCAGTACGTATGGGTCGTTTTTTCATGTCCTGATGGACCTGTCTGGACAATCCTTGTACATCCAGGTAGTACGGATGGCTGATTGTATCAGCCTATCAGTACGTATGGGTCATTTTTCATGTACTGATGGGACCAATCCGGACAGTCAATGGTCCATTGAGTCAAATTCTTTCATTCAGGACGGATAAGGCTGATAGTATCAGCCTATCAATACGTGTGTTTCAATTTTTCATTGGCTGATGGACCAGTCTGGACAGTCCTTGGTCCTTCCATGTAGTACGGATGGCTGATCGTATCAGCCTATCAGTACGTATGGGTCATTTTTTATGTACTGATGGGACCAGTCTGGACAGTCCATGGTCTGTTGAGTTAAATCCTTCCATTCAGTGCAGATAAGGCTGATCATATCAGCCTATTAGTACGTGTGCGTCGATTTTTCATGGCCTGATGGACCAGTCTCGATAGTCCTTGGTCCATCCAGGCAGTACGTTGAGTTAAATCCTTCCATTTAGTATGATTAAGGCTGATCATATCAGCCTAACGGTACGTATGGGTCATTTTCATGTACTGATGGGACCAATCTGGACTGTCCATGGTCCGTTGAGTTAAATCCTTCCATCCAGTACGGATAAAGCTGATCATATTAGCCTATCAGTACGTGTGGGTCGATTTTTCATGGCCTGACGGACAAGTCTGGACAGTTCTTGGTCCTTCCTGGCAGTACGGATGGCTGATCGTATCAGCCTATCAGTAAGTATGGGTCATTTTTCATGTACTGATGGGACAAGTCCGAACAGTCCATGGTCCGGTGAGTTAAATACTTCCATTAAGTACGGATAAGGCTGATCACATCGGCATATCAGTACGTATGGGTTGATTTTTTATGGCCTTATGGACCAGTCTGGACAGTCCTTGGTCTTTCCAGGCAATACAGATGGCTGATCGTATCAGCCTATCAGTACGTATGGGTCATTTTTCATGTACTGATGCGACTAGTCCGGACAGTCCATGGTCCATCGAGTTAAATCCTTCAATTCGGTACGGTTAAGGCTGATCATATCAGCATATAAGTATGTATGGGTTAATTTTTCATGGCCTGATGGACCAGTTTGGACAGTCCTTGGTCAATCCAGGCAGTACGTATTGCTGATCGTATCAGCCTATCAGAACATATGGGTCATTTTTAATGTACTGATGGGCCAATCCGGACAGTCCATGGTCTGTTGAGTTAAATCCTTCCATTCAGTAGGATTAAGGCTGATTATATCAGCCTATCAGTACGTATGGGTCGATTTTTCATGGCCTGATCGACCTGTCTAGACAATCCTTGTACATCCAGGTAGTACGGATGGCTGATCGTATCAGCCTATCAGTACGTATGTGTCATTTTTCATGTACTGATGGGACCAGTCTGGACAGTCCATGGTTTGTTGAGTTAATTTCTTCCATTGGGTGCGGATAAGGATGATAGTATCAGCCTATCAGTACGTGTGGATCAATTTTTCATTGGCTGATGGACAGTGTGGACAGTCCTTGGTCCTCCAGATACTACGGATGGCTGTTCGTATCAGCCTATGAGTACGTATGGGTCATTTTTCATGTACTGATGGGACCAGTCTGGACAGTCCATGTTCTGTTGAGTTAAATCCTTCCATTCAATGCAGATAAGGCTGATCATATCAGCCTATCAGTACGTGTGCGTCGACTTTTCATGGCCTGATGGACCAGGCTCGATAGACCTTGGTCCAGCCAGGCAGTACGGATGGCTGATTCTATCAGCCTATCAGTACGTATGGGTCATTTTTCATGTATTGATGGGACCAGTCTGGGCAGTCCATGGTCTGTTGAGTTGAATCCTTCAATTCAGTACGGTTAAATCTGATCATATCAGCATATCAGTCTGTATGGGTTGATTTTTCATGGCCTGATGGACCCGTCTGGACAGTCCTTGGTCCATCCAGGCAGTACGGATTGCTGATCGTATCAGCCTATCAGAACATATGGGTCATTTTTAATGTACTGATGGGCCAATCCGGACAGTCCATGGTCTGTTGAGTTAAATCCTTCCATTCAGTACGGTTAAGGCTGATCATATTAGCCTATCAGTACGTATGGGCAATTTTTCAGGGCCTGATGAACCAGTCTGGAGAGTCCTTGGTCCATACAGGTAGTACGGATGGCTGATTGTATCAACCTATCAGTACGTATGGGACCAGTCAGGACAGTCCATGGTCCGTTGAGTTAAATCCTTCCATTTAGAACGGTTAAGGCTGATCATAACAGCCTAACAGTACGTATGGGTCATTTCATATACTGATGGGACCAATCTAGACTGTCCATGGTCCGTTGAGTTAAATCCTTCCATTCAGTACGGATAAAGCTGATCATATTAGCCTATCAGTATGTGTGGGTCAATTTTTCATGGCCTGACGGACAAGTTTGGACGGTTCTTGGTCCTTCCTGGAAGTACGGATGGCTGATCGTATCAGCCTATCAGTAAGAATGGGTCATTTTTCATGTACTGATGGAATCAGTCCAAACAGTCCATGGGCCGGTGAGTTAAATCCTTCCACTAAGTACGGATAAGGCTGATCATATCAGCATATCAATACGTATGGGTTGATTTTTTATGGCCTTGTGGACCAGTCTGGATAGTCCTTGGTCCTTCCAGGTAGTATGGATGGCTGATTATATCAGCCTATCAGTACATATGGGTCATTTTTCATGTAATGTTGGGACCAGTCCGGACAGTCCATGGTCCGTTGAGGTATATCCTTCTATTCAGTACAGATAAGGCTGATCATATCAGCCTATCAGTACATATGGGTCGATGTTTCATGGCCTTATGGACCAGTATGGACAGTCCTTGGTCCTTCCAGGCAATACGGATGGCTGATCGTATCAGCCTATCAGTATGTATGAGTCATTTTTCGTGTACTGATGGGACCAGTCCGGACAGTCCATGGTCCATTGAGTTAAATCCTTCCATTTTGTACGAATAAGGCTGATTATATCAGCCTATCAGTACGTATGAGTCAATTTTTCATGGCCTGATGGACCTGTCTGGACAATCCTTGTACATCCAGGTAGTACGGATGGCTGATCGCATCAGCCTATCAGTACGTATGGGTCCTTTTTCATGTACTGATGGGACCAGTCTGGACAGTCCATGGTCCATTGAGTTAAATCCTTTCATACAGTACGGATAAGGCTGATCATATCAGCCTATCAGTACGTATGGGTCGATGTTTCATGGGCTTATGGACCAGTATGGACAGTCCTTGGTCCTTCCAGGCAGTATGGATGGCTTGATCATATCAGCCTATCACTACGTATGTGTCATTTTTCATGTACTGATGGGACCAGTCTGGACAGTCCATGGTCTGTTGAGTTAATTTCTTCCATTGAGTGCGGATAAGGATGATACTATCAGCCTATCAGTATGTGTGGATCAATTTTTCATTGGCTGATGGACAGTGTGGACAGTCCTTGGTCCTCCAGATACTACGGATGGCTGTTCGTATCAGCCTATGAGTACATATGGGTCATTTTTCATGTACTGATGGGACCAGTCTGGACAGTCCATGTTCTGTTGAGTTAAATCCTTCCATTCAATGCAGATAAGGCTGATCATATCAGCCTATCAGTACGTGTGCGTCGACTTTTCATGGCCTGATGGACCAGGCTCGATAGACCTTGGTCCAGCCAGGCAGTACGGATGGCTGATTCTATCAGCCTATCAGTACGTATGGGTCATTTT